>PVIY010003501.1:0-22564 GCA_004026745.1 Myrmecophaga tridactyla
TCTTGAGCAACAAGGTGATATCTACTTAATGCGTAAGAATAACCTCCAGGATAACCTCTCGACTCTGTTTGGAATCTCTCCGCCATTGACACTTAGTCTCATTTCACTCTTCCCCCTTTGGTCGAGAAGGTTTTCTCCATCCCTTGATGTTAATTCTCAGCTCATTCTAGGGTTTTTTTCCATCCCTTGATGCTCAATCTCAGCTCATATAATTACTATTAATGTTATTGTTCATAAAATACAAATCTAATGCACAACACATTTTTACACATGGTCTTGAAATTGTGGTATTGTTTATTCATATAATGTCCTACCTTCATTAAGTATTAAGCTCAGATTTTTTTTAAGCTCAAATTAAAATGATTGTGGCTTGTATCATATCTTCCTTACTCTTTTACCTCCATACTAGCCCCAGCACTGTGTTAAGTGAAGAGATGAGGGGTAATTGGTGAAAACAACCACAGCACTACCAAAGCAAGGGATGTAATTCAAACTCAACTTCAGTAATACTATAGAAACCTAAACCCACTCAGGCACTCATTCCAGAGACCTAGAGTCCTCCTCTACTGTTTTTCCCTCCCCACTTTCCATGCTCCATCATCAGTCTTACTATTCAGTTTTCTAAATATTTCTCGAATCCATTTCCTCCTCCACTGTCCAGGGCCACTACTACCTTAGCAGCCCCCCACATCATCTTTCCTGGAAGATTGCAGGGTCCACAGATTGGCTCACAAATCTAAATTCTCTCCCACTGCTGTTTATTCTTCAACTGTGAATTGACTGCTTTTTTTTTTTTTAATGCAAATCTGTTCAATTCCTCTTTGAAAAGTCCTGCAAAAATGTGACTGTCCCCACGATAAAGTTCACATTTTTGAGAAAACAACCAAGACGTTCTGTAATTGGGTTCCTACCCTTCGCCCCCTCTCTCACCGCATTCCCCCTGGATCAGCCACGATGGACCCTTCTCCATTCCCCTACATGCCATATCTAGTCTTAGCCTTTGAGCTTGTACTCACTGTTTTCTTTGCATGGTGCCGTGGGAGCCCTGACAAACTAAGCAGGGAGAGAGATTAACAGTATACATTTTTGGCAGTGTGGCAGGGTCCTTCTAAGGCCTCAGGGGAGCACTTTTACCACTACTTCTACCAGCAGTCTGCTCATGATGAATTAGGTGCTCTCTAAGAGGACACAAACTTTCTCTACAGATAATTACTTATTTCTGAGTCCTCACCAGAAATGCCTTTAATATATCTACTGACAGTCTTTCAAGCAATTTAGGCTTTTTCTATCAAGGACCTCAAACTTATTCCATTCTCTATTCATTACCCAATCCCAAAGTTGCCTCCACATTTTAGGTTGTTTGTAATAGGAGCATCCCACTTTCCAGAACTCCAAACAGTCTTGGTTAGCCTGGGCTGCCGAGACAAATACCACACACTGGTGAGCTTAACAATAGGAATTTATTGACTTATGGTTTTGGAGGCTAGAGATCCAAACCTAGGTATCTGTAAGCCTATGCTTTCTCCCCAAAGCATGCGGTTTTGTGCTGCTAGCTTGCTGCAATCCTTGGATTTCCTTGACTTGCATCTCTGCCTCTCTCACCTTGGGTCTGCTCTTCCTGCTGCTACTGACTCCTCTCCTGAGCTGCGTCTGAATTTCCTTCCTTAATTAGACCTTCAGTCATATCCTCATTCAAAAGAGCATCTATGAAGACTCTTTTTACAAAGGAGTCCGCACCTTAACTGATAATGCATTTTCCAAGAGTCCTTCCTATTTGCAAATGAGTTTGCCTGCAGAGAAATGCAGATTAAGATATAAAACGTCTTTTTTTTTTTTTTTTTTTTTTTAGGTTACATGATTCAATCTACCACACTTGGCATGCCCTCCCCACCCTGCCTCCCTCCCACCTGGCCAGAAGTCTGTCTTCAAACCTCAAGCTCCTGGGACGCATGCTCCCATGTCCCACGCTAGGTGTCTTCCTCTCCTTACATATTCACAGATTCTTTTATCAGAACCCACATCATAGTGTGGTTATCATCATCTTTATCTTCTATTCTACTCTGTGAACTCCTTGAAGGCAGGGAAAATCTCTCATTCATCCTTGTATCAAGATACCCAGCACATAACAGGAACTCATGAAATAGTTTCACGTTGAAAAAGGCACAGGACAGAGACGATGCTTTGTTAGTTAAGCCTAAAAGGGAGCGTTGTAAAAATATTCCAAGGCAAATGAAAGCATTTGGGGAAATAAATCTCATGTGGATTTCCCATGAGTAACTTGCCATTTGAAGTCATCTGGACAGAGGAAGGATGAGGGAGCCTGGGCCAGCGGATGAGCCCTCCTGCCTGGGAAAGGTAGGACGCACCGCATGGAGATGAGGCTCTCACCAGGTGGAGTGATCCCAATAGAGCACTTGCATTCCCGGGATTTTCTCTTTTATCCTGTGACCTGAGATGTAAATGATTCACAAGGGAAGGAAGAAGGAACCATTAGCTGTCAAAAAGCAGTAACTCAATCCTTTGGAGGAACACATGTGATCCGGTTTTTCAGCTGGCTCCGTTTCAGCCAGAACAGCACAACAATGCACATTAAAGTGGTGCAGTTTTCACAATTTTCCACTGCAAAAATAAAAGGGGGAGTTTGCTCATGCTTGAAGAAGGCCATTTCATTTATTTCTTCCTGCATATTAGTTTTGTGAGCTGAGTCAATTCTTTGCTGTCTCATGATAGGCTGTGCAGTAGAGATGTGATGTATGTAGTGTGTGTCTTTTAACTTTTCACTTCCACTTTCTTTATCTGTCTTTATCAGTTTTCATTCTCTTTCCATGTGTGGCCCACTTATTTGCTTAATTTTACAGGCATGCAGGGTTAATTGGGTTGTACAAATTAGATGTGGCGGATTTTGAAGGTATCTCAGAGAGTTGCAAAGGAATTGGAGAGTTTTCAGGCTATGACTGCAAAACAGTCTTCTAAGAGAGTAAAAAGGCCCAGTTTACCCATGAGGTCATTCAGACTTGTACATAGATAGACCTGAGTTAGAATTATGACTACTGTTTATTTGCTGTGTGACCTTTGATAAGTTACTTGACTGCTCTAAGCCTCAAAATCCTGATTTTTTGGAAACTGGAAATATTAATACTTATCTTGTCATGTTGGAAAAATGAGAAGCAATATTTATAAAGCTCTTGGTGAATGTGAGCCCTTTCGAATAAATGAGAACGATTCTTAATATTGCCCCTTGTCTTGGTTTCCTAGCTGTTAAAACAAATACCATACAATGGGTTGGCTTAACAACAGGAATGTATTGATTTATGGTTTCAGAGGTTAGAAGGCTTGCTCCTTCCTGGGGTCAGTGTCTTCTGGCTGGCTAGGAATCTTTGGGGGTTCCTTGCATTTTCTGTCACCTGGCAATGCACATGGCAGTGTCTTCCTCTTCTCTCACCACCTGACTTTCACTCTGCTCACAAAGGATTCCAGTAATCCAGACTGAACCTTGATACTGTTGGGTCACACCTTAATTGTAGTAACATCTTGAAGAGATCTTGTTTACAATGGGTCCACACCCATGGGCCCAGGGGGTGGGTCCTGAACATGCCTTTTGTGGGGGGCATGATTCAGTCCCCAACAAGAAGTCCTTTACCTCTGGTGGCATGGAAGAATTCAAGATGGCTAAGGCGGATAGGATGTGTGGGATAGGGAGGGAGCTTGAGAGGCCACTATTTTCCTCTAGAGAAATGCTTAAATCATTCATGACACATTTGCTTTTCTTTTTTTAATATCGCCAGGATGGAGACTTGGACGCTTCATAAAGAACGTGAATTCTAGTGTTTCATCTTCCTAATGAGTAAGAAGTTCTTCCTTGTATTCAGCAGAAATCTGTCGGGCTTTCACACAAACTCATTTCCTCATATTCAGACCTTAGGGGAAAGAAACAAATGGTGATGAGTCTCGATTGAGAAAATCTTCCCGTATTGAACACCAGAATCATCACTCCTTCTTGGTTTCGCCCCAAGGAAAAACATCTCCTCATGGACCCCGGTCCCCACAGCTTTGTCATTTCTGACTCCTTTTTTGAAGCTGGTTTATTTTCACATCCGCCTTAAAAAAATCATCAGTGTACTCTTGGGAGAGTCAAAGTCTTATAGAATATAAGGACAAACTGTCTTCTCCAGCCTAGAGAAAACTTATTTTGATAGTATATTAACAAATCACAGGACTTATTGTTAGAAACTGTCATAAACAGGGGCTTTAGAAATAATCTGAGGATCTTTTGAGCTGAATTATAAATGTACAGAGCGGTGGTTCAGAATGAGTACTGGAGTCACACAGACTTAGGTTGTGTGAACTTAAATCCAGTGCCTCTACCTGGTAAATATAGGACTCTAGCAAGTTACTTAATTTCCCCAAACCTCCATTTTCTCCTTGACAGAAAGGGAGTATTCAAGGGCTAGCCACGCAGGTTCCAGGGGTGATACTGTCAGGCTAATCAATTGGCCTCTTAGCTCAGGATTCTCCCCCCTAGATCTGCTGTGTCCCCAGGGACAGAACTCCTGTAAGCTTCTCTCCTTCTCAGGGGGCGCACTGGGTGAGGTGGCAGTGCTGGAGGAAGGGGCGCTCTGGGCACTGAGGACCCCGGGTGGTGCTCTGCCTGCAGCACCCTTGCAGCCTGGGCCTGGCCTGCCGATAACCTTCTGGACGCCGGAACCAGCATCCCAAGGCCCCATGCCCACCCCAGTGCCCTTCTCCTTGCTCAGACCAGTGTGCAAGGCTGCTTATGCCAAGGGATTCCCTCTGAGCTGGGGGTCCCTTTGTATGCCCCAGCTGCCGGATGGGTCCCCCGTGACCCGCTTATACTTGGAAGCTTGCATTCTGCATGCCGCAGCCTGCAGACCAGCTCTGGCTCAGAAAACCCACATATTTCCTTGCTTTCCAGGGGGCGAAGCTATGCCTTCTCCAACAGGACCGGACCCCAGCCTTAGAAGGGTGAAGGCAGGTAGCCGTCTGAGTTTGCCAGGGCCACACAAAGTGCCACGGATTGGTTGGCTTAAATAACAGGAATTTTATGGTCTCATAGTTTTGGAGGCCACAAGTCCAAACCCAAGGTACCAGCAGGTCATGCCTTCTGCAGTCTGCAGCCTGCTGGTGATGGCTTGCTGGCAGGCCCTCTCTGCCTTCATCATATGGCCATCTGTCTCTTTCTGTCTCTCCTGGTGGCTTGTATTTCCTTGCCTAAATTTCCTCTGCTCTCAGGACTCCATTCAGACCAGATGAAGGCCCACCCTGATTCAATGTGATCTTATCTTAGTAGGATCATTGAAGATTCCATTTACACATGTGTTCACAGCCCCAGGGCCACGAGCCCAGACTTGAGTGTCCTTGTGGGGAACAGAATTTAGGCTACCACAGCTGCCTACCTGCCAGGTTTGCCCTTCCTTTGGTTCTCAGCCCTAGGGGACCACAAAGAGATTCCTGATAAACTCACTGTTTTATCAGAATGGAGTAATTCTTCTTACAAAATGTCTCCCGTGTAGCGCTTGGTGGGGTTCTATTTCCTGGTTGGACCTAGCTTAACAGAGCATGGGATCCTACCTTCAGATCTCGGGTCTCTAACTTCAGGAAGCATGATGGACTGAGGGCCCCAGCTGCTGGGCTCTGTCAGGGTAATCAGGTCAAGGCCATGCTTCCCACAGTTGCTCCCAGCAGGTGCAAGTAGTGTGGTTACCAAGGCAGCCTTGTTCATAGTTGAAATGGGGCTCCTTTGATGGGCAGCTCTGGCTCAAGGAGCACCCCATAGATTTTCTTAAAATCGCACTGTAGTGGGGGTGCAAGGATAGTTCAGTGGTAGAATTTTCACCTGCCGTGCGGGAGAGATGGGTTTGATTCCCGGCCCATGCACTTCCCCCAAAACAAACAAACAAAGGAAAATTCAACAAATGGTGCTGCAATAACGGGGTATTCACGTGGAAAAATAATGAAATGTGACCCCACCATACAAAAAAAAATTGCACCATAGTCTGAGTTTTTCCCCACCTAATGTCCTTTCCCCCTCTCTTTTCCATAGGGGTTGGTTAGATCCTGTCTAAAATCTCCCCTGGCCTCTCCCACTATCTTCTTGTTTTCTTTTGCATCTGATTTCCCCAACACATCTCTTGCAGATCTAATCCCATCTTGAAACAATTAGATTGGAATCAATTAACACAGGTTAAGAACACAGCAGGTGCTTGGTAAACGTTGGCTATGAGAAAGATGAGGATGACGATGATTAACCAAGTTGCTAAGCAACATCTTGGTTTGGTTTTCTGATGGGAATGCAACTATTGTTCTCCTAATTACTTCCAACCTGGGATGCTGCATGAGCTGTATGGCACTCTCGCGACTGGTGATATTTCTAAAACTCCCCATTTGTCTTCCTTCCTTGCATCTGACCATAAATACACTGCTGGCTGAAGCACTGTAGAAATATGGAACTCTGTGTTTGGGTCTCCATCCTTACCAACATTTTCTTCTGATAAACCCAGAAAATGTCTGAGCTAGACAGAAGTTTGGAACTAGGAATCAGGCAGTAGTGTGGTAAGACTTCAGCTTCGCATTTTTGCAGGACATTCTTTTCATCTTGGGAGTATTCTCTAATTTTGGACCTAGCTTAACAGAGCATGGGATCCTACCTTCAGATCTCGGGTCTCTAACTTCCAGAAGCATGATGGACTGAGGGCCCCAGCTGCTGGGCTCTGTCAGGGTAACCAGGCCAAGGCCATGCTTCCCACAGTTGCTCCCAGCAGGTGCAAGTAGTGTGATTACCAAGGCAGCCTTGTTCATAGTTGAAATGGGGCAGCAGCAGTGTCAGCGGATATTTAGGTACTGATACAACTTTTGGGTCCCGTTGCCTTGATATGGGAGGGGGCTGTCTGAGAGCAGCCTGCCGCCTTTCCCTAGGACCCACAAATAAACCCTGTGCTTGGGGCTAGATGTGTGAACCTGGCCCCTAAGGTAGGATGGTGACTGTGGGGTAAACCCATCCCCTAGCAGAGAGTGCTCTGCCAGGCATATTCCTTCCCCTTTGCCCCCAGCAGATGTAAATATCCCCTGGAGGCAGCCTGTCTGGAGCAAGTGCGGTTTAGCTGCTATATCTGGCCGGGAAGGGGCGGGGTCCTTTATTTTGTGACTCAAGAGAAGGGTGTCCAGAGTTGATCCTACATGGGTGGCTGTGGATTGACACCCTCTGGCCATAGAGAACCAATGCCCACTAGTGAAGTTGCTCTTGCTTCCTCCCCTATCTATGTGAGTAAACCTTGTTCCATCCAGTGCCTCGGCGAGCCCTACATTTGCTGGCAACCTTGACACCTGCAATGCATGGAGTGGGAAGGACTTACCTCCCTTGGAGATGGTAACAGGAATCTCTTTCCTTCGACACCTAGATAGAAGGTATTAGTGTTTCTCTATTATTTTGTTTTGTTTGTAAACACTTGTTATTGTGAAATATAGCATGTGTAACACAAAGCAATAAATTTCAAAGTACATTGCAAAAAGACAGTTATAGAATAGATTTCAGAGCGTGGTATGGGTTACTGTTCAACAATTTTAGGTTTTTCCTCCTAGCTGCTCCAACATACTAGAGACTAAAGGAAATATCAATATAATGATTCGGTAGTCATACTCATTTGTTAAATCCTATCTTCTATGTTATAACTCCTTCTTCTCCTTTGATCCTCCTCCCGACCTTTCAGTATTTGGGTTATGCCCATTCTAACTATTTCACATAGAAAAGGGGTGTTGATAATATAGGATAGGGAGATGGAACAGGTTGATGTTTTTGGAGAGGGTGGCCCCTCTGGGTTTCAAGATTTATCTGGCCTAGGAACCATCTGGATCTATTATTTTGATTGAAGAGAAAACCATTTTAGTTCTACACAATGTTTCTTAACTAAATAATCCTGTTTTCCTGGTTGTGACTTGGATTAAAAAATAGTAGAATCTCTCTTCTGAAAAAGAAAACTGTATACTAATCTGAGCATCCTTTTCACCTTGTGATGGGAAGAATTTGTCCTATCTCAGGGGAGGAAATAGTGGATAAGAAATCTGAGACAGTCTCATCCAGTTTAGTGACTTGTGTGTCATTCCTAAGACTTCCTCTCTATTCATCCTTCAAGGACCCAGGCCACTGAAAAGATGTTCAACAACTTTCCCTGCCCGATTCTGACACGATCTGTTATACTTATCCCTGCACAATATTCAGCACCCGGAGTTTTGGTGGCCCGTGTGAATAAATGGTGCCAATTTTCAGCTCAGGCACTCACTGTGCGAGATTTTCACTGTAAGTGAATAAGGAACAATTTTATAAGGTTTGATTCTCCAGGGAGCCCACTTGGATGCATTTGGAACTTTCCCAGTTAATTCCGAGGCAGAGATAAGGAATGTGGCTAAACCTTTTGGCTGTTCAATCACAGCCTACGTGTTATGGTTGACAAAATATTTTCTGTAGCCTCAATTCAAATAGCAATTATTTAATCTCAGAACGGTAACCAGGACGGGGTATGCAGTCATGCAATTTATACTTTTGGTTATATTCTTGTTGCGGCAAAAGAGATAATTTTGGTAATCGGAATATTTCTAGACTTGGATGCCCAACCACATACACCACTAGCAAATAGTTCTTTTCACTCAGATCCTGGAAATAGTTGCTGTGATTATTATGCTCATTGATCTGCTTTTTAAATACCCTTTAAAAGCAAAAGATGATTTTTTTAAGGAATTAAACATAGATTGGAATTCATTCTGTAATCATACTAACAAATGGTCTTTTAAGGGATATGGCAGAAACACCTTTTGCTAAGCAGAAATGGCAGCTACAATGTAGATTTTTTATGGCAGAGAAACTTCATGCCTCCTCATTTTCAATGAAATAGGAAAAGAATCCTAAATTACGCAATATTATCAGGGGCTTTCTTGTTGGCTGAAAGCCAAAACTATAGTTTTGAACTGTCACACTAGAGTCTTCTCTTATCAATTTATTCTCTTCCCACCCCTGGCCAAATTTGACTCCCTGTTCCCCTGGCAAAAGCATGTTGGAATTTGCAGAGATGTTTTCCCTCACCGTGGCATTCCATGAACAGCACAGTCCTGCAGATTTTTCTAAGCCACTGATGGAGCCAGGCTGTGGAGGGCAGCTTGGTGGGCTGGGAGAGACTCAGTGATTTATTTCTTTAAGTGCCATTTGAAGCAATGAATGGACTCGTGCTGAAACATAGTTCAGATGTGGGAATGGCATTTAACAGAGTCCATCGGGAATATGTTCCTGGATCTGTTCTTTCTGGTTTTCTTTTCTACTCAGGTAAGCTTTGCATACCAGTTTGCTGCTAAGGTGACGCATTTATAGAGTATTCTTTTCTAGCGGATGGTCTACTATAAAAGGCATGAATTCTTAGAAAGGTTTGAATTAATGGAAAAAATCTGAAAAAAAAACTGTATCTTTTCAATTTAAATGAATGGCACACCACAAACATGGAATGCATTTATAAGGTATCATTTGCGTCACATCTTGATCAGCGGTCTGTAATTTATTGCTACATAGAACAGAAGGGGTCAGACTTATGAAGCCCACTACATGCTAGGCTCTGGCAAGCCTTGGTGATAGAGGCTAGAAAACACCAGCAGGGTCCCAGTTTTATGAAGCACCAACTAATTAATACCCACTCTTTGCATCTCTTCACCAAGGGGCAGAGCGCAAAAAACAACTTCTTCTCCAGATGGCCACCTCCTTTCTTTTCTCTTAAGGGATACATGCTCATTCACTGCTTCCATTTCTGTTTTTGTCTGTCATTAACTCAAGTTTTTCCAGGAAGGTTTTTTATCTCATTCACATAATCATACGTATTCTCTACCTCTTGAGGCCCCTCCCATCCTATTGTTGATAAACATGAGAATGATGGTTAAGAGTCCACCTAAGTCAAGGAACAAGAAATCCATATACAATTAAGGGAAAGAATAACTTTGAGGTCCTTGACTTTGACTAAATTAAAAAAAAATCTGTTTTACCACCTTTGATTAGTTTCTTCTTAGTTCAAGAACCAGCGTTTTTGAGGAACCAGCATTTATGATAAATATTAATCTATTTCAAATACAAATGTATTTTTTTCTGTTTTATTCCTATTTTTTTGGTTACATTTAAAATATGCAGTATTCTGACAACACTGCAATATATCATAGGTTTAGGGCTCCCTTGAGGTCCCAAGGATCAGTTATTACATTACTTGGGTGGGAAAATGTGTTTCAGATTTGAAATGCATGCCATTAGTCAGCAGGATTTTTAACTCATTATGAAAGAAACTGTGAAATTTATTTGGAAATTCACGGGTGTAAATCTATAATACTGGCATTTTCAGGCTATTTAAAAATGAATCTCTCTTTCATATCAATTCTTCCATATTCACATTCTTTGAACCCATCAAATTCCTTCTCCTAACAGCTGGGGCAACGGTAAGCTCCAGGACAACATAACAGCCTAGAATAGGATTTTATTTTTTAATTTCAATATGCAAGTCTGCCAGAAAATGTTCCTAATACTCTCCAAAAAAGGAACAGCTGGTTGTAGGCTCAACTTTCTAAATTGATCCTAACCTGCGTCCTACAAATCTAGACTTCATGATTTTCCTAGTTTTTTGGTGTGTTCTCTTCCTCTAAATAGATATTTAAGTACTTCATAGATTTTTGTTCATTCAGAACCCAAAGTTAAAGTGTAATTTTTTGAGTTCCATAATGCCCATCATATAGATATTTTTCTTTACCAGATAAAATCAGGAGAGACACTAAAATAAACATAAGCATATCTCCTGGAGTTTTCATCATACCCTCTCCCCAGAGAGATTTCAAACTACTCTCCAGGAACACTGCCTTATTCGTAACAGAGACAAGAGATACATAGAGAACTATAACAGTTGTTCCCACTAAAACTTGTTCTTGCAATTACCAATGGAAGTAACAGAACACTAGGAAAACACGTATTCATCAAAATAACAGATTTTTTTCTTTCTGAGCTGTAATTAGTTCCTGTGCCAATTTCCATTCTCCTCTGAATTGCATTTTAGATGATGGGCAATTATTATTATTATTATTATTATTATTTTTGGTGAGAGAAAAATGAATGTATTAACTGCTAAGCACAACCTGACCAGATTACAAATTAGTTTCTCTGGAATGTAGCAGTAAATAAACAAAGTCTTCCAGAAAAAGAATTCCATTTTTTTCAGAAACACCGATTTGAAAGCATTAATTTCCACTCTTCGTGTATCTTGATACACATTTATAACTTTTAGCCTCTGCAATATAATAGAGAAGAATAAGTGAATCTTCTTTTAATACAATACATATGCCATTGCATACTAATAACAGTCATTTCAGGATAGAATAAGAATGATTTTATTGCATAAAGCCTCTACCCCCACCATGCATTTTTTCCCTTTTATGTTTGTGGACTAGAGATTGCAATTAATGTGGAAATTTTGGTTCAATTTTTAAATAAACGTTATTGAGCACTTACTATGTGCTAGAGATTATCCAAATAGATTTTTTAAAAAATGAACGAAATGACATTCCTGCCTGGGGAAGCCCTAGGGTAGAAGGTGACAGGACCATGGAAGCTGCTAGTCTTTCCTGCAAGGTGTCAGACGCATGCTCTATGGGAACCTGACCTGGTGCTGCTACGTTTTCTGACTTTTGAAAGAAATATTTTGAAAATCTGGATTTTTATGTATAGCTATTGATTTTCAAAGATGGGTAGGATATCTTTGAAAACTTTTAAAACCCGTGCAGGACAAACTCTATCTGCCTGCAAGATTGAGTCCACATCTGCTTTTTAATTTAAATATATATTTTAATTTAAATATATATCACACATTACACATGGCTCAAAATCCAAAAGGAATGAAAGATCACATAGTGAAAATGAAGTTTCCCTCCTATACTTGTTCTCTGGCCACACAATCTTGGTAGTACTAACATGTATTTTCTTGTTATAAGTAAAGACAAGCATATTTACGTATGTTTAAAAGCATTTATATTTACTTTTCTGTGAACTGGTGAATTCTATCTTTTGCCAATTGTCTATTACATCGTCTTTCTCTTTATCCATTAAAAAAAACTACCCCTTTTTGATATGACTTTTTTTCAGTATGTCATTTTTCTTGACCTTGCTTATGACAGTTTTCTGTATGAAGAATATTTTTTATCATCAAATTTATCAAATATTTTGATTTCTGAGCTTGATATCATACTGAGAAAGATCCTCCTTATTCTGAAATTATCTCTTAAAAATCTCACAATTTCTTCTAGAACTTTAATGCTTTCATTTTCAACACTTAAAACTTTTATTAATCTGAAAATCTGTGATTTATTTTGGCATAAGTTTTGTGGTATGGCATTAGTTTTGTGGTATGGATCCAACTTCCTTCTTCTTTTCCTCGGCCACTGGACTGCTGAAACACATGTGCCATCTTTGCCAGGTACTGAATTCCCATAGATATTTGAGTCTATTTCTGGACCTTCTATCCTGTTACCTTGACTAGTCTGTCCATGCACCAGGATTTTAAAACAATCATCTTATAGATTTGTAATATATCAAAATAAATGATCCTTTATTACTCTCTACTAAATTTCCCGGTTTTCTTCCCAGATATTTTTCCTTATTAACTTTAGAAACAGCTCCTTTACTTTCATAATAATCCTGTTGTGTTTTGTGGGAGATTATCCTAAATTCATTTAATTTATGGGGAACTGAGCATACATTTTCTTCATAACATTGTTATCACTAACTTCTACCCTCATCTCTCTCTGTTTTCCTCCTTACCCTGAAGATGGTAGTGATAGAATGTGATCTCTTGCCTCCAAATCCTTCAATAAGCTGAAAGATTTGGAGACAAGATCATGAAAACCTTCCTCTTTCCTTCACATACTCCTTTCCAGTTGCATTGCCACTCACCTTTCTATTCTCAGCTTAGAGGACGTTTCTTCTCAGAAGGCTTTTCTGGTCTCCTGGGAGGGCTTAACACATTATATGGCAATTCTTTATTTACTGGTGAGGAGGGCCAGAATGTACACAGTAGGACTCAGATGTGCAAAAAAAAACCCCATAAATTTAAATGCTTCCTCTTACTGTCCTCATCTTGCTTTAAAACCGTCCTCCACTGTGAATGGGGAAGGAAGGGAATTTTTAATTTACTACGTAATTCTTCACTTTGAATTTTAAAAAGTCTTGAGAATATTCAGTCAATTCAAAGCTCAAACTCCCTTCAGAGCTGCTTCTCCTTTCTCAAGGTTCTCCCCTCTCAAGGTACTCTCCTCTCTCAAGATGCTCCCTTCATGGTCTCTTCTGCCTGTTGACCTCTAAGCTGGTGACATCTGTGCTGGTGTCCACTGAGGTGATCCCTTCTGCTTGGCTGGCACATTGCTGGTGCCGGTCACCAACCGTGTTCCTACATTGCCTCAGTTTGTGAGGTCCCTACACTCTCAGCCTTCTCACCCCAACTCCAGGCCGCTTCCCATGACATCTACACCTCCCTCTTGGGTGGGATGAGAGGATCCTAGGTTACTTACTTTGCTCCCTGCAACAGTGGATGACACTCTGAGCCTGCCCTAAGGTACTCCACAAGCCATCTCTGATGTAACCCTTTTGCTCTGCCTCTTGGACTTGGGGTCATGATGAACCATTGGTCGTCTTTCCCAGCTAAGGCTAGAAAAATGCAAGGGCCAGTTGCTCTTGGATCCTTTAAATGTTCAGGCTCCTACACTCCGTGATCCTGGTCAAATTATTTACCTATTTACACTTCAGTTTCTTCAGCCGTAAAACAGGGATGAAAATAGTATCTGAGCCATCATGCCATTCTGGAGAGCAAATGCAAGCACTCAATAAATATTTGCTTTTTAATTATTATTCTGCAGTACTTCCACTTTGAGGTGCAAGCAGAGATTAAAGAAATTTCACCTCTTGAGAATTTATTGATTGGTTTGGTTTCTTTATGGATTTTTTTTCAGCAAGTGAATAAAGTAGCTTTTTTAACTCCTTGCTTGCATTCCATTTAGTTAAAAAAGGGTTGGTTTTTTTTAGTTACATCAACTAAAGGCTTTTCATCTGTGTATACAATTATTTAAAAAAAGAAAACAGACTTAGAAATTTCCTCTAACGGTAGTGATAGACTAAGATCCTACTAGATGATTCCCTTTCCATGCTGAAAACAGCTGTGAAAAACCGGATGGAATAAAAGACACCCCCCTGATAATTCTGGAGAGTGAATAAAAGCAGCAGACTGATGGGGAGTTCACACGTGCTTGAAGGAGGAGAAACATGAGTTCCACAAATAGACTCCCAAGTCCATGACTGTTAGCCTGGGGCTAATGCTAGTCTGCACAGTTCACATCATAGTAACAGGGACACATATGAACTAAATCAATCTTTCTGACTTGAGAAACCAGAAAAGCAAAGCTGGAAAATTGTGACTGCTGAAGAGAATGAAGGCATCCTAGAAGGGAAACAGGCAGAGATGGGATCCCCAATTTTTGTCAGCCCACATCTCTGTCTGATCCCAGAAGCATGAATGCATGGAAAAGACTCAGAGAAGATCAGCCAGGCACAAAAAATCTGAATTGGAACTGAACTGTCATCCAAGAAACAGAGTTTGCTGTTCAAAACTAGTCAAGAAAATCACTTGCTAAAACAGATGAAACAACACTTATCAGAGAAAAGTGACAGTATCCAGGGTCTGTTAACTTAGCAACCATAATGTCTAAGATACAACCCAAAACTATGCAATATACCAAGATCGATGAATACACAAAATATTCTCAAGAGGAAAGACAATCAATTGATTCTAACCTTGCGATGAACCAGATGCTGATGATTCTAATCAGTTATTATAACAATACTCAATGAAGTAAAAGCATGTTCTCAATCCATAAAAATATTAGCAGAGAAATAAGAA
The DNA here is from genome assembly GCA_004026745.1 of Myrmecophaga tridactyla. NCBI lineage: Eukaryota > Metazoa > Chordata > Mammalia > Pilosa > Myrmecophagidae > Myrmecophaga > Myrmecophaga tridactyla. The sequence goes on from PVIY010003501.1 coordinate 14,967, forward strand.
CTCTCAGAAGAGAAAGAGAAACAATAAAATAAGAAGGAAATGCAAATTTAGAACTGAAATTACAATTTATTATTGGAAAATTCACCAGATAGATTAAATAGCCAAATGGACATGAAAGAATAATGAAAACAAAGTGAACACAAAGAAGAGCAATAGAAAATATCTAAGGTAAAGAATGCATAGAACAAAATATATTTTAAAATGAACATAGTCTCAGTGTTCAGTTAGATTATATAAAACAATCAAACATGCATCTAATGGAAATACCAAACAGAGGAGAGAGAGAAATGGACAGAGAAAAAATGTGAAGAAATAATTGCTGAACATTTTCCCAATTTGATGAAAGACGTGCAAGATGCTAAACAAACAACAACCATACTGAACAAAAAGAAGCCAAATTTAAGGCACATGTTATATATTACATATAAGAGAATAATGATGATTAAACAGCCAACTTCTCATCAGAAACAATGAAGGGCAGAAGAGAGTGGAAAAACCTTTTGAAAATACTGAAAGAAAAACAACTCAACCCAGAATTCTATACCTAATGAAAATATCCTTAAAGAGTGAAGGCAGTTGCTCAGAGCAGTAGCTTACACTCTCTAAGACCTCTTTGGGCAGCTTCTGTGCCTGAGGCCAGAAGCCAGATGTTGCTTCAGGGATAATATGAAGGCAGTCTGAAATGCTCCTGTTGTCTTTCCTAATCCATTGGACATTCTGTTTACAGGGATTGTTGTGAGCGAATAACCAAATATACTGTCTAGCACCAGCTACCTATATATGTAAATATAGGAAAGATCAAAGAATGCAGCAAATCTGCAATCAAATCAATCAAATGAAAACAATGGAAATCATATGAAAAACTGATCTGTGTATAGAGTCACATAACTGGATCAATAAACAAAAGAAAAACATAGTTACATTCGGAAATTCTAGGTGGAAAGTAAAAAGCTTGAAAGGAAGAGGAAATGTTCAGAGAGATAAGCACTCATTTAAGACTACACTTACCATCTGTGATTATTATTTGTTCTGTTCCTACTTGGGATTTAAAATATGTTGTATAAATTTAAAGACTAAGAAAATATCACTTCTCTGGGTAGCACAGTGGGCAAAGCAGCAAACTCTTCCCAAGCTGATCAAGGAAGACTTCACAGAAGTCTTCAAATTTAAATTGTATGTCAAAGCAAGAGGATAAAATTGGCATTCAAAGAAGGAGTGGGACGAAAAAGTTAGAATGGCCATAGCCCAAACACCCCTAAAGAGAGGGAAAGAAAGATCAAAGGTGATGGTGGAGTTATACAGAGAAAATAGAATTTAACAAATGAGTATGATTGCTGAATCATTAAATTGATAACTCTTTTAGTCTCCAGTATCTTAGAGCAGTTAGAAGTAAAAACCTAAAATTGTGAAATTGTAACCCATGGCAAACTCTGAAATTTCTTCTACAACTAATTGTGGTGCTGTGTTTTGAAATTTGTTGCTTTTTTGTATATATGTTATTTTTCACAAAAAAAAGAAAGAAAAAAAGTCGATGGTGGTGATAAAATATTTAAGCCTTCTAGTCTCCTATATTCTGGAGCAGCTAGAGAGGATCATATGGTAAACCATGACAAATGCTGGTATCTGTCCTGTAACTACTTGTTGAAGAGTGCTTTGAAAGTTATTGCTTTTTTATTTTGTTGCTTTGTATGTATGTTAAACTACACAATAAAAAGTTAAAATAAAGCTATCAAAAAAATTAAAAGATGAGTGGGAAGGGTGGGCCACGGTGGTTCAGTAGGCAGAGTTTTCGCCTGCCATGTCAGAGACCTGGGTTCGATTCCCGGTGCTTAGGTATGGGAAAAAAAAAAGGAGTGGGGAGAGGAGAAAGGGCTTGCCATATAGAAGAAAAAAAAAAAACACAAGCAAAGCGCAATGTCATTTCAACTAGACACACTTTTCTTCATAAAGAAGATTTTCTTAAAATCTCTTTATTTGATCTCATATTTAATATTGTGTATATGGAATACAGATTAAGTAGGCACCTTGCACCTTGCATTTAAATACTTTTAAATCTTCTTTTCACAAGGTACAAGTGTCTACTTAATCTGTATTCCATATACACAGTATTAAATATGAGATCAAATAAAGAGATTTTAAGATAAAGAAAACTAAAATTATTTTTCACAAGCAGACTTGCACTACAGTAAATGCTAAAAAGATATTCTTCCAATTGGAGGAAAATGACAGCAGATAAAATATCAGATACTTAAGAAAAAAAGAGCATAGGTACTTACAAGTAACTGAGCTATGCAAAGGATTATATTTCCCTTTTTTGCTTCCAATTTCTTTATAAAATACAAAACCAAATGACACAAAAATATAATATAGTTTGGTAGGATTTACAAAGTATGCAGCTGTGTTATAGAAAACATTATACAGAAGTAGCAATTATAGACAATAAATAGACAACAAAAAGTTAGGGTGAGGTTTCAGTGGTACAAGACTTAATGCTTTCTAAGATTGGCAACAAGACAAATATTTTGGTTCTCAACCATCTTGAGATCCTAGCCAGTACAATAAAGCAACAAAAATGTATTAAAACATATAGACTGGAGAGGAAGCATTAAAATAGTGCTTATTTGCAGATGGAATGATTGTGTGTATAGAAAACCTAAAGAATATACCCAAAGTTAAGAACTTTGCAGGATATAAGGTTAATACATAAAGAACTGAATTTCTATATATTAACCACAAACAATTAGAAAATGAAAATTTCCAAACCTCCATTTATAATAGCATTAAAAATACCTAAGAATACATTTAATGAAAGATGTATACGAACTTTACTCTGAAAACTGCAAAACTTTGCGTATGGAAATGAAAAAAGACATAAGTAAACAGAGAGAAAAACTATGTTCATTTATGTTCATACATTAGAAAACTCAGTTTTTCAGATGAAAATCTTCCCCAAAGTGATCTGTAAATTCAACATAATCTCAATCAAAGTCCTAATGGACTCTTTTTTGAAGAGACTGACAACCTAGTTCTAAATTTATATGGAAAGGCAAAAGACCAGAATAGCCAAAACAATTCCTGAAATGAGCAAAGTTAGAGAACTTACATTACCTGATTTCAAGATTTACTATAAAGTTACAGTAAACAAGATAGTGTGTCAGTGTGTAAGGCTAGACATATACATGAATGGAATGGAATAGAAAATCCAAAAGTAGACTCACACCTATATGGTCAATTGTTTTTTGTCATGGTATCAGATTCAACAAGAAAAAGACAATCTTTTCAGAAAAATGGTGCACAAACAACTAAGTATCTATTTGAGGAAAAAAAAAACAGAGGTTTGACCCTTTCATCCAACCAATAACTCAGATTAATTTAGGAAGGCTCATACGCCAAATGTAAGAGCTAAAATGATAAAACTTTAAGGAGAAAGCATAGGAAAGAATCTTTGTGGCATTATATTAGGCATGGATTTCTTAAACACAGGAGAAAGCCCAAACTAAAACAGGAAAAAAATTGATAAAATGGACTTCATTAAGATTTAAAACTTTGCTCTTTGATAGAGTTGACCATAAAAAGGCAAATCAGTTTCAGAAAAAGAATTGATACATTTGACAAAGAGCTTATATCCAGAATACGGCAAGAACTCTTATGATTCAGTAATCAGAAGACAACCCAACAAAAGTGAGCAACAGACTTAAACATTTTTTTTATTGTTAAATATGACATAAATACAAAGAAAAGGAAAAAAAGCAATGGTTTTCAAAGTACACTTCAATAAATAGATACAGAACAGATTTCAGAGCTTGTTATGGATTACCATTCAACTATTTTAGATTTTACCTTTTAGCTGCTCCAAAACACTGGAGGCTAAAAGAAATGTATTTTTTTCTTTTTGTGTGAAAATAACATATATACTAAAAAGCAATAAATTTCAAAGCACATCACAACAATTAATTGCTGAACAGATTACAGAGTTTGGAATGGGCTACAATTCCACCATTTTAGGTTTTAACTTCTAACTGCTTTAAGGAACTAGAGACTAAAAGAAATATCAATATAAAGATTTATCAATCACACTCATTTGTTAAACCCTACCTTCTCTGTATAACTCCACCATCACCATTGATTTCCCTATCCCACTCTTTAGGGGTATTTGGGCTATGCCCATTCTAACATTTTCATATTGGAAAGGACCATCAATAACGTGGGTTGGGGAAAGGAACTAGTTGATATTCTGAAGAGGCTGGCCCCTCAGAATTTCAAGACTTATCTGATTCAAACCTATGTGGCAGTTGTAGGTTTCTGGAAAGTTACCCTAGTGCTTGGAACCTTTGTAGAATCTTATATAATGCCCGAGTATTCTTTAGGAACGGCTGGAATGCTTTTGGTTGGGGCTTGTAAGTTATGGTAGGTTGAATGTCTAACTGAAGCTTGCATAAGAGTGACCTCCAGAGTAGCATCTTGACTCTATCAGAACTCTCTCAGTCATTGATACCTTATTTGTTACACTTCTTTTCCTCCTTTTGGTCAGGATAGCATTGTTGACTCCATGGTGCCAAGGACAGACTGATTCCTAGGAGTCATCTCCCATGCTGCTGGGGAGACTTTCATCCCTGGATGTCACATCCCAAGGAGCGGGGAGAGCAATAGTTTCATCACTCTACTTCTCAGTCAGTGCATCCTTCAGCCACCTCTATTCATTAGGCACGATGTATAATGTCAAAAGTCAACAGTCCATTTACACTCTCAATTTTAGGTAATTTCATTGTTCCCAAGAGAAAGATACCCAATATACACACCCTCACAAAATAGGAAATCTAAACCTCCCCTTAACTCTTGTCCTTCTTCCCATCATTTACCCCTGGTATTGCTGTGGAACTGTTGATGTTACCTTGTTAAACATAGCCCATAGCATGCAATAGCAGTTTTCCTACTATGTTCCAAACTTACACACTCTTTGCACAAGATTCATACCTTTGAAGTAGTTCATGCAAGAACTTATTTATATTTGTAGTGTTAATTGGTGGGACACATGGGTCTATACAACCCCTTTCGATCATGTTTACCTTCAGTATGGTAATATTACTTATAGGCCCACTAGTGAACCATCTTCACTTCTATCTATTCTCTTACATTTGAGTCCACCCTCATTAGCTAACTGTTCACTCATCTCTAGCTTCCATGTATCTCTAGGTCCCAAATATTCTGTATTATAAGCCTCTGATTTTACCTTTACCATGGTCATAAAATGAAATCATACAGCATCTTTCTTTTTGTGTTTGGCTTATTTCATTCAGCATTATGTCCTCAAGGCTCATCCATCTTTTTCATGTGGTTCACAACATCATTTCATCTTACTGCTGCATCATATTTCATTGTAGGAATATATCACATTTTGTTAATCCACTCATCTGTTTATGGGCACTTGGATTGTTTCCATCTTTTGGCAATTGTGAATAATGCTGCTATGAACATCGGGTGCAAATGTCTGTTTATCACTGCTTTCAGCTCTTCTGGGTATATATCAAGTAGTAGTATTGCCAGATCATAGGGCAACTGGATATTTAGTTTCTGTTCTAGTCTGCTAGCTGCCGGAGTGCGATATACCAGAAACGGAATGGCTTTTAACAAGGGGAATTTAATGAGTTGCTAGTTTACAGTTCTAAGACCAAGAAAATGTCCCGATTAAAACAAGTCTATAGACATATCCAATCTAAGGCATCCATCCAGGGAAAGATATCTTGGTTCAAGAAGGCCAGTGAAGTTCAGGGTTTCTCTTTCAAGTGAGAAGGCACATGACAAACACAGTCAGGGCTTCTCTCTCAGCTGGAAGGGCACATGGTGAGTGCGGCATCATCTGCTAGCTTTCTCTCCTGGCTTCCGGTTTCATGAAGCTTCCCGGGAGGCATTTTCCTTCTTCATCTCCAAATGTCGCTGGCTGGTGGACTCTCTGCTTCCTGGTGCTGCAGCATTCTCTGCTCTCTCTGAATCTCCCATTCTCCAAAATGTTTCCTCTTTTATAGGACTCCAATAAACCAATTAAGACCCACCCAAATGGGTAGAGACATGTCATCACCTAATCCAGCTTAACAACCACTCTTGACTAAATTACATCATCCAGGGAGATGATCACAGTTTCAAACATACAGTACTGAATAGGGATTATTCTGCCTAATCTTCTTAGCCCTTTACTCTTCTCTTCTTTTGGGACACCAGTGATTCTTATATTTGTGGGCTTTGTTTTGTCCATCATTTCCATGAGATCCAATTCAATTTTTCCATTTTTTTTTTTTGCTATTTGCTCTTTTGTGTGTTCAAAATTAGTTGCCTTGTCCTCTAGTTTGCTTATTCTTTCTTCTAAGTCTTCAAATCTGCTGTTGTGTGTCTTTAGTATATTTTTTATTTGATTTATAGCATCTTTATTCTCTGTGATACCTGTATTTTTCTATTCTTTCAAATTCCTCTTTATGCTCTTCTAATGTCTTCTTCTTTTTTTTTTGTATGCTGTATGGTGGGGTCACATTTCATTATTTTTCCATGTGAGTATCCATTATAGTAGCACCATTTGTTGAATTTTTGTTTGCTTGTTCTTTTTTTTTTCTTATTTGTTTATTTTCTGGGGGCTAAGTGCATGGACTGGGAATCAAACCCGGGTCTCCCACATGGCAGGAAAGAATTCTACCACTGAACTACCCTTGCACCCCCCGTCTAGTGTCTTCTTGATTTCCTTTATGTCATTAGCTATCCCATTAGTTGTTTCAAAGTCTGTGTCTCTGGTGTTTTAGTTTGATCATTAGGCTGGGCTATATCTGTCTTCATCATTATCTTCTGTTGCCTTTGAGGCATGTCAATATCTCGATAGGGTTACTTTGGATTTTGATTTCCTTCAGTGGTCTAAATCTCTGTATTTGTTGGATGGATGTGGAACAGGATGCGGGGTACAACAGTACAGTGATGGGTTGCTGCTCAGTTTTAGGCAGGGGTCAGGTGCTATGATGTTGTCTATGAGCCTGGGTTATGGAGGTTGTGGAGGTGCAGTGTGGGGACCGTGGGGGTGGGGTATAGCTCAGGCAGGCTTTGGAGCACAGGAGCAGGGTGTGGCACGGAGACACAGAGTTAAGGAGTGGTGGGAGGCAGATAGGGTTCTGAGTGGTTGCACAGGGGCTGGTGCGCAGGCAGGATGAGGGTTGGCGGGTGGAGCATGGGGGTCGTGGGTATCAAGGTGTGTGGTAGACAGCACAGAGGTTGGGAAACAGGGAATGCAAGGTGTGCATAGTCCTTGCATAGGGGGAGGGGTCCAGGGGACCTGGGATGCAGATGTGCAAGTGTGTAGGGATGGGGCACAGGTCACGGGATTGTGGTGCATGGTGGAGGTGGGCCCTGTCAAGGTCAGGGCCCTGGTGCTGGTGCACAGGTTGGGGGGTGTTGAAGCAGGGGTGCACGTGAGTGCAGGTGGGGGCTATGTAGCACAGATGCGCACATGAGCAGTTGCCAGGTGTGGGAGCAGGGCGCTTGTGCCCGTGTGCAGGGCAGAGGGTTGTGGTGCATTGATGCTTGGGCCCCAGTGGGAGGGTGTGGCTGTGCGTGTGCGCGGGGCT
>PVIY010003501.1:22664-112107 GCA_004026745.1 Myrmecophaga tridactyla
GTGCGAGTGTGTCCTGGATGTGCAGATCAACCCTTGTCCAGAGCTCAGGGGGTGGAGGGGTGGGGGTGGGGTGGCAGGGGCGTGAGTGTGTGCGTGGCAGCGAGGGCCTTACACTGATGTACAGGGGCACAGAGCTCACGGGTGTGGGGGGGGCAGAGCGGGGTTGTGCAACTGTGGAGGGGGCGGGGTGTGGCCTGGGTATGAAGGAGAGCCCTACAGCCTGGATGTGCCAGCAACTGCCGCAGGGGCCTGGAAGGGGGAGGTCTCTAGGCAGCACTTCTCTGTTCTCCGGAGGGCTGGGGTAAGACTGTGCGCTGGGGCAGGAGAGTTGGGTTGGGCCTGGTCAGCATGCACGTGAGGGTGGGTGGTGGGGATGCACGGGGTGGGAGGTAAGATTGAGGGGGTTGGGGTGGGGGCGCTTGGAGCGCGGTTGGGGGCGTGAATGAGATGGGTTTCAGGTGTGTTGGGTGTGGGGGGAGTCGTGGAGCGGGGGCGGCGCGCTGCGTATTCAAGGAACACGGTTAGTTTCCTTCCTAGTCGCGGTCTCCCGGTCCATGTACTGCTGAAGTCTCCAGGCTTCTGTTCCAGAAAGGGCGCATTAGGCTGTCTGTATTAGCTGAAGGGTCTCAGGTTCTCTGCGTTTCCATTCTTCAGCTTTTGCAATCAGGGCCTCCCTATGTGGTGTAGACTTCCCTCCCAGGTCACCTACATCCTGGAATTGCCGTCCCAGTCCCCTTCCTATCCCTTCTTTAGCTGTTCCTTGGAGCAGGAGTGAGCTCAATTTATCCTATTCTGCCATCTTCCCAGAACTCCTGAGAAGAGAATTTTATAAAAATGATATGTAAATAGCCAATAAGCACACACAAAAACTGCACTTCATTAGTGATCAGAGAAAGGTTACATAAAACCTCAGTGAGATGCCATTACATACCCACTAGAAGGCGAAAGTAAAAAGACTGACTATGCCATGTATTGGTGAGGATATGAAATAATTGACATGCTCACACATTGTTAGCGGGAATGCAAAAATGGCTCAGGAAATCAGAATGGAAATATTTTATGAATTTAAACATATATGTGCTATAAAATCCAGCAATTCCACTCTTAGGCATTTCCTAAGAGAAATGAAAACATATATTCACCCAAAGACATATATGCAAATGTTCACAGCCTCATTGTTCATAATGCCCCTAAATTGGAAGGAACCCAAATAACTGATATATAGATATACAAACTGTGGTATATCTATAACATGGAACAACACGATATTTATATACACAACAAAATGAATGAATCTCAGAAACATCTTGCTAAATGAACAAAGTCAAACACAACAGACTAATGTATGATTCTAAATATATGAAATTCCAGGAAAGACAAATCTATAGTCACTACCTGCGCCGATGAAGAAGAGGGGACTGACAGGAAAGGAGCAGGAGGAAAACATTTAGGGCGAGGGTTCTACATCTTGATTTTGGTGGTGGTCACACAACTATGTGAAATTACCAAATTTTATCAAGCTACCCACCTAAATTTGACAAATGTACCTTAATAACACAAGAGAAAAAAACAAACTCAAGTCCCTCAATTGGCTACTCAAGAATAAAAAGGAACAAACAAATACATGAAACAATGCATATGAATCTCAAATGCATTAGGATAAGTGAAAGAAGCCAAATTCAAAAGGCTACGTGATGTAGGATTCCATTTATTTGACATTATGGAAAAGGTAAAATTATAGGGACAGGAAATAGCTCAGAGCTTTCTGAACTAAGTGTTGGAGAGAGGGTTTCAGTGGGGCAGCAAAGGGATTATTTTGTAGTGATAACATAAGTATGATAACATACTTGGATATGATATGATAGCATATCCATATTAAATGATTGCAAGGAATTGTTGCTTTTTTTAGGGGTGATGCTGGCATTGCAACTGAATATTTTTAGAAGTCCCAATGTTTAAGAGATGCTTACTATAGTGTGCAACACAGGGAATCATTGTGCTGTTTATTTGGGTATGCCTGAAAATTTCCAGTTTTAAAAAAATAATTGAACTGAGGGGAAAAAAACTGCTGAGTGTCAAAAATAAGCAAAAATAAATTTTTTGAAAACAAAGTGGATCCAAGATTTATATCCATTTTGAAATTATGCTGAAGTCTATTCTCTTTACCATTATGTTATATTGTTAATATTGTTAACCTACGTATTCTCTCTTATTTGTGGCAATTTTTCTATTTCCATATTTGAAACATAAAATATGCAAATAATCCAAGAACTACCAGTAACATGAAGACAGATGACCTCATGAATTGCTTTAATATGAAATCTTCTCCATTGAAAAACTATTCATTTTTCACTTAAAGATGTCAATGAAATATAGCTTTTTCTACATCATGAAATGATCAAGAATTTAAAACATTCACTTCTTATTAAAAACCTTGGAAATCTCCCTTTCTTTCACCTCTTTTTACGTATCTTAATTCAAAATGTTCACATTTCAAAACTATTTCAGAAGGGTTAAATAGATGACGGATCCTGAAAATTATGAGAGGGCTGCAAGCCAATTCATCTGCGGATGAAGAATGCAGGATACGGAGGGGGCAGGGTGAGCCAGCAGCCCTCTCCATGCGGTTTCCCCACCCCCTTGAGTGGTTCTGCAGACGCTCATAGTTCTCAGGCTGTTGAGCTGCCAAGAGAATGGCGTTGCTGTACTCACTTCAAGGTTAAGCCAGAATTTCCCCACAGGAGGACTGTAGAGAAGCCATCTGTCCTGACAGCAGAGCAACCATCTGTAGGCGCCAACCAGGGACCTCCCTAGTTGTATCTTGCCTCATTAAGAGGATGTGTGGCCCAGGAAATACTGTTGTAATACAAGCACAAGGTCATCTCATAGTGGCCTTTCTCCTTTGTGAGAGAATGATTCCTTGCCTCGATGTATGTATGTGTGTACACACACACACACACACACACACACACACACACAGTAAATGTATATATATATAGTTATTTCAACCCTACACCAATGTAGAATAGTTAAGAATTTGGTAACACTCACTGATCATTTGCTACATCCCAAGCACCATTCAAAGCACTTTGAATGTCATGCATATAGAGATCATTAAAGCTCGTGACATGGTATCACTTCCACCCCCATTTCTCAGATGAGGACAATAAATGACCAGATTGTCAGTGCCTTGCCCTAATTCACAGAGCTGATAACATTACTTGTCCGCTAGAAACCAGCAGTCATTTTTTGTGAGCCTTCGCTTTCAACCACCACACCATTTAGGTTCAACATGCGTTTCACTTTTGAAACTTCCTCCTTGTTCTTTCCCCACCTGCCTTCAAGCTTGAATATAAGAGCATGGGGAGGCTGAAACCACAAGGAAGTACCAGGGAAGCAGAAGAGTACTGGAGACCTAGACAAAAGCCTAGAAAATCAGGGCTCTGAGTCAAGCGCTTGGCCATGTATCAGGTTGGAGATCTGCTTCAGCACAGACCTGGATGCCAAGCTGACTTCTGTAGACACAAGGCCCCATTTAGGCTTCACTCAAGCCCTCCTTTTTGGAATGATGTCAGATATAAAAAATCCAGACAAACCAACAGAAAGACTGATGTACTTATTGCCCAGGACTAAGAAGTACAGATGGGGTAGGAATAAATGGATGTAAGACAGGGGATGAAAAAGGAGAGTGTTCTAGTTTGCTATACCAGAAATGGAACGGCTTTTTAAAAGGGAGAATTTAATGAGTTGCTAGTTTACAGTTCTAAGGCCTAGAAAATGTCCCAATTAAAACAAGTCTATAGAAATGTCCAATCCAGGGACAGATACCTTGGTTCAAGAAGGCTGATGAAGTTCAGAATTTCTCTCTCAAGTGAGAAGGCACATGGTGAACACAGTCAGGACTTCTCTCTCAGCTGGAAGGGCACATGGTGAATAGGCGTCATCTGCTAGCTTTCTCTCCTGGTTTCTGGTTTCATGAAGCTCCCCGGGAGGCATTTTCCTTCTTCATCTCCAAAGGTTGCTGGCTGGTGGACTCTCTGCTTCGTGGTGTTGCAGCATTCTCTGCTCTGTCTGAATCTCCCATTCTCCAAAATGTTTCCTCTTTTATAGGACTCCAGAAATTTATCAAGACCCACCCAAATGGATGGAGACACATCGTCACCTAATCTAGCTTAACAACCACTCATGATTAAAACGCATCTCCTGGGAGATGATCTGATTACAGTTTCAAACATACAGTATTGAATAGGGATTATTCTGCCTTTATGAAATGGGATTTAGACTAAAACATGGTTTTTCTAGGGGACATACATTCTTTCAATCCAGCGCAGGGAGGGGAAATGCGTGTGTAAAGCTTGTTGATGCAAGAACGTACTGAGGATGTAATTGGCTTTCTCATTAATTTGTAATTTATTCTGGAGGGAGTGCAAGATCAGCAAAGTTTGAGTAACTTACCCAATGCAACCCAGCAAGTTAGTGTCGAGGCAGCACTCTCTTCTACCTCTCCTGGCCACCTAGCTGGGTATTCGCTACATTATGCAGCTTCTCAACACCAGGCTCCAAAGTTCATGCAGGATTGCATATGAGAATTTAAATTTGTGTAATTGAAATTTGCCTCCTGGACTTAGGCTCAATAAAAAATGTCCACACAAATATATAAAGCAAAATATTACCAGTTTTAGAAATAATGTTTAATCCCTGAGCATATCCAGGCACTATGACCCTGTGGAAGACATCCTTGTTCTGTCCCATTACAGCTCTCTCCAGCCTCTGCTCCTGTTGAAAATGTCCCAAACTCAGGCTAATAGGTGGATGCCTTATTCAGGATAGGCCATAACCCAGATACGTGATTCAGTCAGTATTCTCCAGGAATTTTCTAATCAGAACTAGTAAAGAGAGGGAGTCCTTCCCCATTGGGGAAAATTGCAGAGTAGTGTGACTCTGGAGCTAGAGGATGCCATATTTTCTGTCATGTGATGGAATACAATTTTGTTTGGGAAAAAAAATGCAAAGCCAAACACTCATAGATGTGAGAGATGCAGAATGCTACCTGGGACAGCTTCTGTTAACCACTGTTCTTGAATTCTGGATATGTAAATGCCCTGCCTGTGAATTACTTGTCCATCCCTTTCTTTGATTATGCGGGATGCCCCAATATGGTATCTTTTAACAAATTGCCTTTTCTGCCAAACTACTTTGAGCTGTTTTTTAAAATCACTTGGTATCTATAATAGATTATATTATTGTCACAACTATTCATTCTTCCCTTTGAATAAAATATGTATCCATATCCTTTGCCATATGACTTGCCTGTGTTCTGGGTAGGGGAAAGGTGACATATCCCTGCCCCAGTGATTTTGGATGTGGCCATGCAACTCACTTTGACCAAATGTAATGTGCTAGAAGAGGTGGGAATTTAACACAGTTCTGTCCAATTCCAGAGCCCAGGTTCTTAAAGATGTTTATACTACCTCAAGTTATAACAGGATAACTTATATAAGTTATAACTTATATAAGTTTACATATCCACATACATGTAGAACGTTTGGTTGCTTTGTATGGGGAAATAAGACCTGACTTGGAATATATCTAAATTGGTTTACTTTATCAAGAGATTCTAATAAGTCGTTATGCTATATACATTTGCAATATATACATGCAAATGTATATAGCATCCTTAAAGGTTGTGTTATTTTAAAGCTACCTTTAAAAAATTTTAAAGGATAAAACATTAAAAACACTGAGCAGATTAACGAGCTAATTCCTCTTTGGAATATTCAGTCCTCTTTCTCCCACTTCTCTATCAGATAGAAAGCTCTCCCAGCATATTTTAAATGATATGCAATTTAAAAAATTATATTTGTATGCATTTTTCAGAAATAAACTATATAAAAGTGAGTTACAACTGAGACAGACAGAATAAGTGCAATAAACTATGCCAGAACATAGCTTTATAGCAATCAACAGGTGGCTTTAAAAAAATAGTGATCCAATGACATTCTTAACTATTATTTTTGAAAGGGTTTTACACATTTGAACAAGCAGTTTCAGTGGTAATTGTTTTACTGTTATTTTTAGAAACCTGGCACAGCTTAAGTACCAATTTCTTCTGCTATTTACATCCGTGTCTAATTTCTGCAAGTAATGAATTGATCCATCCTCACTGGAGTTGTGAGCGTCGTTTGGCAACAGGTCAGGGTTTTAGGAAGGAAGAGGAGGGAAAGAGAAAAACTTTTGTAGGATAGAGTCCTTCCATTATACATTGGTGTAATGGCTCTCTATGCATTCATTCATCTAAGCATTTTTGCAGAATAAAAGTAAGATGTGTCAACAGCTTTACAGAGTGTTGACTACAGGGTGGAATTCGGAAAGATTATTTAGAAACCCCTACTCTTAAAATCATTCCCCAAACTATCAGTTCTTTTCAGAGTCTATTGTGTAGGACTACCAGAGGCTTCCCATTTAAATGCTTCTTCTTCCAGATAAATAGGAGGGTGACCCAAGAACACCAAAATACTATTTTCAAAACATGGACCTTTTACCTCCTATTGGTGAGATAGATTTTATCTACTATTGGTTTGGCTGAACTTTAAAGCTCTTCCATCCTTTGGGAACAGTCTTCACTATCTGTAAGGAAAGGGTTAAAGTTTAGTGATAAAGTACAACAAGTGATGGAAAACATCAGCCCCCAAATTAGGAGCACTTCCCCTTAGGAAGGAGAGTTTTGATACTTTCTTTGCAGCTGGTAGACCAGATGAATCTGGAAAGCATTTTTCTCAGACAACTCTGCACAATAACTGTAACTTGCAGTCTGTGATCAAATTTTAGGCAAATATTAGACAATGGAAATGAGCACTGAGATGATTGCTTGGTCTCTGTGGGTTACAGGAACAAAACGAGGCTACTATTTGATTAAGGGCTGGAGGATCTACTTGCAACCACAAATCCAAACAGTAGCAGGTGAAAGATATTAGTAAAGCATGCATGAATTTGAATAAGATAGGGTTAGGAGATGGAATTTAACTTAAGCATTCTCACAAAGCCTTTCTTATTCTTTCTGGCATCTCCATTTGGGTCACTTCAGGGCTGTGCCAATTTTTTTCAATGGCGCTCTTTAGGATCACACAAAATTTTCAGTTCAGACAACAGAATAAGTGCTTGTGGTTTACCATTTTCCAAGGTTACCTGTAGAAGGTATGTGCATTTTTCTCTTAGTTGAAGTGGACTTGATAACTCTTTTTTCTGTTTCACAAGATTCGTCATATTTAACCAGGAATAAGAGTTGGGTTTTTGAAGAAGAGTAAAAAGATTTTGAAATGAATCTCTTAATTATCAGTAATATTACTGTTTAATATATTCTTAATGGAAAATTTTGCACACAATCAGCCATAGCATGTTTTCTCCAAACTAAGGGGAAATGTTGTTGTTTTCTCGTGTTTAAGCATTGACATTTTTTCTTAGAAGAAACCAAAACAGTTCAGTGTTTCTCCTTTAGTCTTGAGCCTATTAAATTCTCTTTCCAATGTTTTCTAGAAGGCTTTGTTTGAATTTATGTTTATACCTAACTAAGCTGTGGTCTCATGTTTCATTAGTCTTTTATTGACAATACCAGGCTGCAGGAAAAGTGATCACTCATCAAATACACAGTACAGCAGCTTAACCAAAGCTGACATAGAAAATATGCAAAGAAAGTAGTTTGAGTATAGACAAGCCCATGCCTGTTCTATTAATGGGCGACATTTTAAACAATAGAGCTGTCAGACCCCACTGCGAATAAAGGGGCTTAATCATGGCAGGAATTAGTGCACACGACAGGTGATTATATGTTGGAAACAGGCCAGGACCAGCTGTGATGCTACACTTTATTTGTAACCTCAGTAATCGCAGTTTCAGGGAAAAAAAATTATTCGGGATTGGAGAACCCAGGGTTTGGGGTGGGGAAGTAAACAAAAACCACACAACACATTTAGTTCCACAAAAGAGGTTTCTGCCGATGGAAAAGTTCAGTCCACATTACAAATTGAAATCCATTCTCCTTCTCTTCTATTCAACCACACAGTAATATAATTGTCTTTTTTTTTCCTTTCTCAAAACACAAATACAGTGTTTCCTGCAAATCAATCAAGCCAGAAATTATACTTACTAATTTGTGATGAGAATCCCTTCTAAAATTATTTAGGCTGTAATGCCCAAAGTCACCCAGGAAACATGGGTTCCAGATGAATAAGCATTTTCTCAGGTTGTATGTTTTGTTATTTAACGATGAACAAATATTTAATTACTTTCTGTTTAGATTTATAAAAAGAGGCGATTCTTTAACTTTTAAACTATTAGAGATAAATGATCTAGTTTGAACCAATGGTTTGGAGAATTCTAGTCATGAGAGACTGGAAAGCAAAGCAGAAAAATGAGAAAAGGAGAAAAAATTTTACAGGGTCAAGAAACAAAATTCTGGTCTTAGGTTCTAGTTAATGTTCTATAGCTAAAATCAGCTTTGTCTTAGCTTTTGATACTTGGTTATACTTACTGATTATTTTTCAATGGAAATAACCCCTCAAATCTTTTTATTTTTCTTTATGCCCATGTGGTTTTACTCCAAAATGTAATCTTGGTGCCATAACTTTCCTTTATCTATTTCTTTGAATGGTTTATCTATTTGCTGTAATTTCAAATTTATAGACAAGTTGCAAAAATAGTATAAGAAACTCTCCTATCCCTTTATTCAGATTCACCAATTACTTACATTTTGCTCCATTGGACTGATCATTCTTTCACCATGTATTTATTTATTTATGCAAATTTTTCTGAACGTCTTGAGAGTTTTATATAGAGACATTCAACCCTTTTTTCCCCCTAACACTTCAGAGCATATTTCATAAGAGCAAGGACACTGTCTTATAAAACCACAGTACAATTACCAAAATTGGGACTTTAACATTGATATGCTACTCTTACATGATACACAGACACATTTTGTCAAGTACAACAAGAATGTCCTGTATAGCTAATTTTAATCTTGGTGCAGTGGCTGGTCCAAGATTGTGCTGTGTTTAGGCAGCTTTTATCTCCTCCAATTGAAACAGCCCCAGGCTACCTCTATCCTTCTGGACATTGAGAATTTTTATTATTATTATTTTTTTTTTTGCATGGGCATGTACCTGCAATCAAACCTGGGTCTCTGGTATGGCAGGCGAGAATTCTGCCACTGAGCCACCATTGCACCGCCCTGGACATTGAGATTTTGAAGGATAGCAGGCATTTACTTTATTGAATGTTCCTCACTTGGGGTTTGATTATTTCCCCATGATTAGATTCCTGTTATGTGTTTTGGCAGGGATACCACAAAAGTGATATTGTGTCCTTGTGAGCCCCTCAAATGAGGAGGCATATGAGTTTGTTTTGCTTCAATATTGATGACGTCAACCTTGACCCCTTTATCATGGGTCATATATATATATATATATATATATATATAAAGGTCATATCCTTTATCATGATGGTGAGGTTTGGATCCTTCACTATAAAGTTACTATTTTTCTTTGTAATAATAAATCATCTGTGAGGAGATAGCTGGAGACCAGTTAAATACCCTGTTCCTTACCAACTTTTACCAATAGGTTTTAGCATCCACTGATGATTTTCTAACTACCTCATCTTTCTATGTTTACAAGCTGGCATGCTACTGTAAAGAAGAGTTTATAATGTCCCAATTTAATTATTAGTTGATTCATTTATGTCAGTATAGACACATAGATTCCTACTTCATGCAGTGAGTTATAAACCAATTATTTATTTTGATGCCAAAATTGTCCTGCATTGGTCAAGCAGAAGCCTCTTTGAGCTAGCTACTCAATCTTTTTGATATATTGTCATCAATGCATTGATGACATATTTGATAAATTTGATATACTGTACTCCTTTTCTGTATCAGTCAGGGTTACCCCAGAGGAGCAGAACAAGCAGGCAATTATGCATATATATATATATATATGTATATATATATATATAAAACATTTATTGCAAGGAATTGGCTTTCACAATTGTGGGAACTAAGTTCAAAATCCATATGGTTGGCCAGCAGGATGGGCAGGCTGAGCTGAGCAGTCTACAGGAAAGATTTCTTCCTCTTCAGGGGAAAGGCAAGATTTTTCCCTCTTCTGGGAAATGTTAATTATACTTTTAAGGCAATGATTCAAGTGATTGAATGAGACTCACCTAGTTTATCCAGGATACTATTAGCCAATTAATTTGGGCTTTAATCACATCTACAAATACGTCCACAGAAACACCTAGATTAGTGTATGGTTGAACAACTGGGGCTTATAGCCCAGTCAAGTGACACATCAGACTGACCATTTTGTAGTTTCCTCACAACTCCTGGAATCAGACTTTTCTCCAAAAAGGTCTGGTTTCATTAAGCAAATAGATGGTGGCGTTGGGAAACCAAGATCTGAGTGCCAGATATACTCATTACTTTGGTAGTGTAATGATATTTAGGGTTTCTGAGGAGATAGAGGTAGGAATTATGTATGTGCATGTATATGTATGGATGATATTATATAATATATATGTATGTATGTGGACAAAGAGAGATGGAGAGAAAGGTTTTCATGGAGAATGAGGAGCATGAGTTCTTGCAGATACATTCAAACCTACTACAAGCATAAAATACCAGAAGATATATTCTAGTCCTCACCTTTCTGTATTTGTAACTCCCTTCTTAAGCAGTGGAAAACCTGGCTCCCATCATGCTTAATATTTTTCTTCAATTTTGTCAGAATTTCTTAGAATACACAGAAAATTTTTAAATTGCTAACTACACCGCTGTTAAAAGCATATTTACTAACTAGAATTCAATTTTTGTTTACAGGACTATTCACAAAACATTTATATACAGAGAAATGCACAAATCTTGAGTACACAATTTTATGAGTTTGGTAAATTTATACATCTGTGTAACACGCAACAGTATCAAAGTATAGGTCATTTCCTTTACCACTTCCAGATGAAACTTCCCCTTCTAGAGACAACACTTTTTTTTCTGATTTTTTTTTTTAAATATAGAGGTTTTGCCTTTTCTAGAACTTTCTATAAATAGTTTTGTATAGATGGCTTGTATATGTTTCATTACATTTATTATCAGCCATTTTATTTATTTTTTTGATGTCATAGTGAAGAACACTATTTTCTTGTTTTTACCATTGCATATGATGCTAGTTACAGGATTTCTAAAACTGCCCTTTATTAGATTAAAGAAGTTCCTGCCTATAATTTGCTGAGTGTTTATTATGATGGGTGTTGAATTTTGTCAAATGCCTTCTCATCATTTATTGACATGATCTTATAGATTTTCATTTTAGAATGTCGGTATGATAAGATACATAGATTGGTTTTTGAACTTAAGCAATCTTATGTTTCTGAGAGAAGTCTCGAGTCACTTTTTTATTACTGGATTTGATTTTTTAAACTTTGCTAAGGATGTTTATGTTTACGTTCACGAGGGATCATACGTTGATACTCATGGGGTTCTTCAGATGATCTGTTTCTTTTGATTAGACATTGATAATTTGTGTCTCTCATGGAATTTGTCCATTTTATTCAAGTTATTGAGTTTATTGAAGTTGTGGACACCCTAAAAAGGACCAGACTTTGGCTCAGATGTCAAGAGTGATGATGCCACAAATATGCCAAAAGCATATTTGAAAAGATTTATTATTCATATAAGGAGGTTTTCTAGAGAGAGTAGAACAGGTCTCCCAAGCAGATCTAAAATGGCTGGAGAACGCAGGGACTGCTGACTGGTTGGGGATTTTATGGTAGGGAGGAGGTAGAGCTGGCGTGAAGATGTTCATATGAGACTGGGTCTTGCATGGTTTGACTCTCCTGCTGAGGCCAAAGGAGGAAGCACTCGGGATTTCTTATCAGATTGCCCAGATGTGAGGCAGAAGTAGAAGAGGGAGAGATGGGTCTTAAAAACTGTTAGCAAGCATCGAAGAATGGAGTCAGATTCTTTAATACAAATGTCTACAGCAGTTCTTAATATCCCTTATTATTTTGTTACTGTTTTTTGGATCGTACTTATATTTCCTTTTTCACTCTTGATATTGGTAATTCTGTGTACTTTTTAATTTTCTTTTTATCATTCTGGCTAGAGGTTGGTCAATTGTTTCTATTTTTTTTTTTTTCTTCAGAGAACCAGCTTTGGTCTCATTGATTTTCTCTATTATTTGTCCATTTTTAATTCATTTCTACTCTTCTCTATACTATTTCATTCCTTACGGCTGCTTACTTTTGGTTAAGTTTTCTTCTCATTTCCACTTTCACTACTGAGAAGGGAGTGTTGAACTTTGTATTATTTTGGACTTGTTTATGTCTCCTTTTAGTTCTATCATTCTGTGCTTTGTATCTATTGAAGCTCTCTTATTAGTTGCATACCCATCTAGAATTGCTATGTCTTTTTGATCCTTGACCCATTTATCATTTTGTAAATCTCTCTTTATCCATGATATTATTTCTTGTTCTGAAATTTTCTTTCCTCTTAATATAACCACTCAAGGTTTCTTTGATTAGTGTTGGCATAGTATATGCCTTTTCATCATTTTACTTTTAGCTTAGCTATGTTGTCATAATTAAAGACACTTTCTTATAGATAGCATATTGTAAATTCTTGCTTTTTTTTTACCCAACCTGACAGTCTCTGCCTTTTAATTGGAGTGTTTAGACAATTTACATATAATGAATTATCAATATGGCTTGGTTTAAAACTACTATCTTGCCACTTTTTATAATGTTTTAATTTCTTTCCTTTAATGAATTTTCTGTTCTATTTTTGGTTGAGATTATTTTATGACTCCACTTTATGTGGATTATTAGCTATACTACCAATTATATATTTTAGTGATTCCTCTTGTGGTTACAATAAACCTCTTTAACTTATTATTGACTACCTTCAAATAATATTACATATCTTCATATTATATTCCTTTAAATAATATGTGACTTATTAGTCACTTATAATAATATTATATAAATACATTACTTCATATTGTATGACTGTAAAAATTTTTCAATAATAAACTTCTGTTTCCTTCTACCCTGTCCTTTGTGCTGTTGTCAATATATATTTTAATTCTATGTATGTTATAAACTCCCCTACATTGTTATTATTTTGCTGGATTTTAGTCTCCAGCATCCTTTATTTCTTCATTGTCCTTAGGGTTATGCAGTTTCTTTGTTGTTGTTTTCACTAAATTTGAGATTATTTCTTCAAATTTTTTATTTCATTGTGTTTTGTTCTGCACATCCTCTCCTTCCTCTCTTTCTGAGTTGCCAATTATACATATTTCATTAACTGATATTGTACCATAAGGCTCAGTTTATATTTTTTCCAATACTTTTTCTCCCTTTTTCATGTTTTTTCTATCTTCAAGTTCACTGGTACTTTTTTCTGCCATTTTCAAATGCAGAAAACATTCATTTCCAATGAATGTTTTTAATTTTATTTTTTACTTTCTTCTCCCAGCATTTCTATTTGTTTTTTTAATACTTTTTTAAAATTGTGAAATATAACATATATACAAAAAAGCAAGAAATTTCCAAGTATGTTTTAACAAGTAGTTATAAAGAGATTTTAAAGTTTGGAATGGTTACAGATCCACGCTTTTTCATTTTTTCTTCTAGCTGCTCCAAGACACTGGACACCAACAGAAATATCAATATAATGATTCAGCAGTCTTACTCATTTGTTAAATCCTATCTTCTCTGTTATACCCCTCCTTCTCTTTAAATAACATATATGCATAAAAGCAATAAATTTCAAAGTACATTGCAACAATTTGTTGTAGAACAGATTTCAGAGTTTGGTATGGGTTACAATTCCACAATTTTAGGTTTTTATTTCTAACTTCTCTAAGGTACTGGAGACTAAAAGAAATATCAGTATGATGATTCAGCACTCATACTCATTTGTTAAATAAACCCTACCTTCTCTGTATAACTCCACTCTCACGTTTGATCTTTCTCCCACTCTTTAGGGATATTTGGGCTATGCCCATTCTAAATTTTTCATGTTGGAAGGGGCTGTCAGTAATATGGGATAGGGGGATGGAACTAGTTGATGTTCTGGAAGGGCTGGTCCCTCTGCATTTCAGGACTTATCTGGTTCAGGGACCCATCTGGAGGTTGTAGGTTTTGGAAAATTACCCTAGTGCATGGAAGCTTTGTAGACTCTTATATAATGCCCTAGGCATTCTTTAGGCTTTGCAGGAATGGTTTTGGTTGGGGTTTGGCAAATTATGATAGATAGCAATGTCTAATTGATGCATATTTAAGAGTGACCTCCAGTGTACCCTCTCAACTCTATTTGAACACTCTCAGCCACTGATACCTTATTTGTTATGCTTCTTTTACCCCTTTTAGTCAGGACAGCATTATTGATCCCCTGGTGCCAGGGCCAGGCTCATCCTGGGGGCCATCTCCCACGCTGCCAGGGAGACTTCCACCTCTGGATGTCATGTCCCATATATAGGGAAGGGCAATGGTTTCACTTGCAGAGTTGGACTTAGAGAAAGGCCACATCTGAGAGTCCTCTGGAGGTAACTCTTAGGCATACCTATAGGTAGGCTAAGCTTCTCCACTGTATACATAAGCTTCACAAGAGCAAGCCTCAAAATTAAGGGCTTGGCCTATTGATTTGCGTCTCTCTAATGTTTGGCACAGTATCCGGGGTTTCCCCGGTGGTAATGTTCAATAGTTCCATAATTTTTCTTCCATCCCTCAAGGAACTTTGCCAATACTTTTTGATTATCTGCTTAATATACTCTGGGATATACTCAGGCATTACATTAAGCCCTACAGGCTTAAAGGCTCTCATTCTTATTCTGGGCTCCCTGTGTTTGGATTGTTTAAATGATCTATCTAAACAGGTTGAGTTAGATTATGTGCTACAGAAAATCTAGGTTCTGGACATAATAAAACTTCCTTCCTTTGGTCTCAAAAAGTAGGTAAAATTCTAAAATACAGGCAATGACTTCCTTACCCCTACAGACTGAATTACCTTAATCCTAACAGAACCAGCTTCATTCTTATCGCTAAATATCAGGTTATACATAAATAAAACAGTTCCTCAAAATTGAGAAATAACAATTACCACTCTGGACTAAATGTAACTGCTATAAGAGCTTACAATTTAGGCCCCAGGTTTCTTATAAGTATTTTCTGTCTTTTTTTATTTAAGCTGTATGGTGGGGTCACATTTCATTATTTTTCCATGTGAGTATCATGTTATTGCAGCACCATTTTTTTGAATTTTTGTTTGTTTGTTTGTTTGTTTTGCTCACTCGTTTGTCTTTTGGGGAAATGCATGGACTGGGAATCAAACCTGGGTCTTCCCGATGGCAGCCAAGAATTCTACCACTGAACTACCCTTGCACCCTCAATTTTCTTATAAATATTTTCTAAGTGAAATCATACAATATTTGCTCTTTTGTCTCACCAAATGTCCCACAGGTTCACTCACGTCATTGCATGCCTCACAACTTCATTCCTTTTTGTAGCAGCACCGTGTTCAATCATATGTTTACACCACCGTTCACCAATCTACTTCTCAGTCAGTGCATCCTTCAGCCACTCTATCTACTGGACCTCATGGATAATGTCCAAAGTCAACAGTCCATCAACACTCTCAATTTTAGATAATTTCATTGTCCCCAAGAGAAAGATAGCTCACAAACACACTCTCACCAAGTAGGAAATCCAAACCTCCCCCAACTTTTGTCCCTCCCCCCATTATGTACCCCTGGTATTGCTGTGATACTGTTGATATTTTCCCCTTAAACATAGCCCAGAGCATGCAATATCATTTTCCCCCTATACCCCCAAATTATACACTATTTGTATAAGATTCATACCTTTGAGTATGCAAGAACTTATTTATATTTGTAGTGTTAATTGGTGGTACACATGAATCTATACAACCCCTTTCAATTATGTTTACCTTCAATATGGTATTATTACTTATAAATCTACTAGTGAACTGTCTTCACTTCTGTTCCATTAAGTTCAACCTCATTAGCAAACTGTTCACCCATCTTGAGCTTCTGTGTATCTCCAGGTCCTCTGTATTCTGTGTTATAAGCCTCTGATTTTACCTTTACCATATATACCAAGTAGTGGTATTGCTGGGTCATGGGGTAACTTGATATTTAGTTTTCTGAGGAACTATCAGATTGTCTTCCATAGTGACTGTATCATTATATATCCCCACCAGCAGTGCATAAGAGTTCCAATTTCTCCACACCCTCTCCAACATTTGTAGTTTCCTGTTTATTTAATAGCAACCATTCTTACAGGTGTGAGGTGGTATCTCATTATAGTCTTGATCTGCATTTCTCTTACAGCTAATGAGAATAGCATCTCTTTATGTGCTTTTTAGCCCTCTGTATTTGCTCTTCTGAAAAATGTCTATTCATATCTTTAGGGCACTTTATAATTGGGTTGCTTGTTCTTTTGTTGTTGTATTGTATGATTTCTTTATGTATACAGGATATCAAACCTTTATCCAATGGGTGGTTTCAAAATATTTTCTCCCATTGAGTTGGCTGCCTGTTCAGTTTTTTGACAAAGTCTTTTGAGGCACAAAACATTGGATGTTTTTTTCATAGTCACCATAACTAGTTTTATTACATCACGATAATTAGGAGCAGCACAATTCATGACAAAAGATAGTACAAATTTCAGATCACTTCACAGCACATCACTCCTATAAACATTTACAAGTTAATTTTAATTAGAGTGTCCAATTTTAAATCTAACGTTTGATATGACCAACATTCCTAGGTCAGCGCAACCAAATGCTGAGAACAACTGGATCACGCTGCGTGTGTCCCCCCCCACCAGGAAGCCCCATGTACAAAATGCGCATGTTCTCATTTACACTATCCGAAAACAGTTAAAATACATTCCCGGTAAGCGTGTTACATTAAGAAATGGTACTAGTAAGAAATTGGCTCTCAAAGGAAAAAAAGCAAAAGTATTTTCAACATGAAAACAGGAGACAGTGGAATTAGAAACTTTTGGAGAAAACGTATGATCTATTTAGTTCTTAGCGGGAGAGAAAGGAACTCTCTTAACTGACATTTCTGCAAATAGCATTTTTCCCCCCAGAACTCATCTAAACTGCCTATCAACATCCCAAACAGGCACTTAAAATGTTAAACTAAAACACATATCTTAATGTAGGTATGATTATTCTTTAAGACGTGATGTGAACAGAACTTCAGAAAAAAAATTTCTGTTCAGCAACTGTAACAAAGATACCAATGCTAATACAAACTGTTAATAATAGGGGAGAGGTAAACAGGAATTCTGTATTTTCTGCATGATTTTTCTGTAAACCTACAATTTCTCTAATTAAAAAAAATAATTTTCTTATTCTGACTGAATTTACAGCTACCACCTATATGCAATTCAATTTCTCAATGCAGGATTCATGGACATAGAATTTTAAAAATCTTTAATATATAATTATCAAGAGATTAATTTTTGACAAATGGAATTGACTTCAGATAGTTTTTACTGACAAGATAAAAGTTCAAGGTATATATATTGATTGGAAAAATGGTTAAAAGAAAAAAATACTGGAATACATATGAAATGGACTTGTGCAAACTGCAACTTACCATGCCTCACAAAGTTTCTATATCTATTAGGAGAAAATTGTGCAATGGTGCAAAGGGGTTGAATACCTATAAAAGAAAGTGAGGTTCTAAATTCCTGTGCAGCGTGACTCAGTTAAAATAGAACCAAGAATTCCTAATTGGGAATACCATTTAAATTATATTGCATACTTCTGCAATCATGTTAATGTCCAATACTATGCATTTTAGCAATTTTTTAAGCCTCAATAAGTATTTTTATTTTTAAGGCTGTAATTATTCTATAATATTTATCTTATTTCTAGGATTAACTTCCTTTTTACAATCTCTACAAAAACAAAACTTTTTGTCAAACCATTTAACATTCACAAAATAAAGAAACATTTGATTTTGAGGAGTTCCCATTTATCTATTTTTGTTGTTGTTGCTTGTGCTTTCGCTGTAAAGTTTAGGAAGCTACTCCTACTACTGGGTCTGGAAGATGTTTCCCTACATTTTCTTCTAGGAACTTTATGGTACTGGTTCTTATGTCTAGGTATTTGATCCACTTTGAGTCAATTTTTTGTATGGGGTGTAAGGTGAGGGTCCTCTTTCATTCTTCTGGCTATTGATATCCAGTTCTCCCATGCCCATTTATTACAACGACTATTTTGTTCCAGTTCTGTGGATTGGGGGGCCTTGTCGAAGATCAGTTTGCCGTAGATTTGGTGGTCTATTTCTGTGCTCTCAATTCGATTCCATTGATCAATACTTCTATCTTTGTGCCAGTCTCATGTTTTGACCACTGTGGCTTTATAATAAGTTTTAGCATTGGGGAGTGTTAATCCTCCCACTTCATTCTTCTTTTTCAGGATACTTTTAGCTATCCAAGGTCTCTTTTCCTTCCAGATGAATTTGGTAACTACTTTTCCAAGTCTTGATGAAATTTTCATTGGTACTGAGTTGAATCTGTAGATCAATTTGGGTAAAATTGACATCTTAACTATATTTAACTTTCCTATCCATGAGCATGGAATGTCTTTCAACCTATTTAGATCTTCTTTGATTTCTTTTTAACAATGTTTTGTAGTTCTCTGTGTATAAGCCTTTTGCATCTCTACTTAAGTTCATTCCTAGATATTTGATTCTTTTAGTTGCGAATTTGAATGGATTTTTTTCCTTAATTGACTCCTTGCTTAGGCTATTGCTTGTGTATAGAAACATTACTGATTTTTGCACATTAATTTTATAACCTGTCACCTTGCTGAATTTATTAGCTCAAGTAACTTTCTCAGGATTTTCCAAGTATAGTAACATGTCGTCTGCAAATAATGAAAGTTTTACTTCTTCCTTTCCAAACTGAATGCCTTTTATCTCGTTTTTTTCCTGCCTGATTGCACTAGCTAGCACTCCTCGTGTAATGTTGTATAATAGTGGTGACAGAGGGCATCCTTGTCTCATTCCTGATCTTAGAGGGTAAAGCTTTTAGTATCTCTCCATTGTAGTATCTACAATGCTGGCTGCAGGTTTTTCATATATGCCCTTTATCATATTGAGGAAGTTACCTTTGATTCCTACCTTTTGAAGTGTTTTCATCAGAAAAGGATGTTGAATTTTGTCGAATGCTTTTTCAGCATCAATTGAGATGATCATATGATTTTTCCCTGTCCATTTGTTAATGTGCTGTATTACATTAACTGATTTTCTTGTGTTGAACCATCTTTGCATTCAGTATTAAACCCTACCCGATTGTGGTCTATAATTCTTTTAGTGTGCTGTTGGATTCAATTTGCTAATTTTTTGCTGAGAATTCTTGCATCTATGTTCATTAGGGAGATTGGTCTGTAGTTTTCCTTTCTTGTAGCATGTTCACTTAGGTTTGGTATAAAGTGATTTTAGCTTCATAAAATGAGTTAGGTAGTGTTCCTTTTTCCTCAATTTTTTAGTAAAGTTTGAGCAGGATTGGTGTTAGTTCTTTTTGGAATGTTTAATAAAATTTCCCTGTGAGCTGTCTGGCCCTGGGCTTTTCTTTGTGGAAAGCTTTTTGATGACTGTTTGAAAGTCTTTACTTGTGATTGGTTTGTTTGAGATTTTCTGTTTCTTCTTGAGTCAGTGTATCTTGTTTGTGTGTTTCTAGAAATTTGTTCATTTCATTTAAGTTGTCTAATTTCTTGGCATATAGTTGTGCATAGTATCCTCTTATGAGCTTTTTCTTCTGAATTTCTCCAGGATCTGTGGTAATGAACCCCCTCCAATTTCTGATTTTGTTTATTTGCATCCTCTCTCTTTTTTCCTTTGTCAGCCTTTCTGGTGGCCCATCAAGTTTGTTGATTTTCTCAAAGAACCAACTTCTGGTTTTATTGATTCTTTCTATTATTCTTTTGTTCTCTCATTCATTTAACTCTGCCTTAATCTTTGTTATTTCGCTTCTTCTATTTGCTTTGTGGTTTGTTTTCTGCTCTTTCTCATGTTCCTCCAGATGAGCAGTTAACTTCTCAATTTTTGCCCTTTCTTCTTTTTAATATAGGCTTTTGGGGCAATAAATTTCCCTCTCAGCAGAGCCTTTCCTGCAACCCATAAATTCTGATATGTTGGATTCTCATTTTCTTTCATCTCCAGACAGCTACTAATTTCTCTAGCAGTTTCTCCCTTGACCCACTCATTGTTTAAGAGTCTGTTATTTAATCTCCATATATTCTGAAAGTTCTTGATCTTTAGTGTTTATTGATTTCCAGCTTCACTTCATTGTGATCAGCAAAAGTGCTTTGAATAATTTCAATGTTTTTAAATTTATAAAGACCTGTTTTGTGCCCCAGCATATGATCTATCTTGGAGAATGTTCCATGAGCACTAGAGAAGAATGTATATCCTGATGCTTGGGGATGTAACGACCTATATATGCCTGCTGCTAGGTCCAATTCATTTATCGAATTGTTTAAGTTCTCTATTTCCTTGTTGATCCTCTGTCTGGTTTTTCTGTCTATAGAGGGGAGTGGTGTATTGAAGTCTCCTACTATTATTGTTAAAATGTCTGTCATTCCCTTCAGTTTTGCCAATGTCTGTCTCATGTACTTTGGAGCTCCTTGATTGGAAGCATAGACATTTATAATTGCTATTTCTTCTTGGTTAATTGTCCCTTTTACTAATAAATAGTGTCCTTCTTTGTTTCTTATGATGTCTTTATACATTTAAAGTCTATTTTGTCTGATATTAGTATAGCTACTCCTGCTTTCTTTTGGTTACAGCTTTTATGAAACATTTTTTTCCATCCTTTCACTTTCAACATATTTGTATCCTTGCATTTAAGATGAGTCTCTTCTGAGCAGCATATAGCTGGATTATATTTCTTAATCCATTCTGCCAATCTATACCTTTTAATTTATAGGCTTAGTCCATTAATATTCAAAGTTAGTGCTGTAAAGGTATTTCTTGAATCCACCATCTTATCCTTTGGATTTTATTTTTTAGATCTATATGTTCTTTTCCCCTTTTCTTTTTCTACCCTTCAGGTTACCATTACTGGTAGTCTTCAATTCTGTGCCCTCCTCCAGACCTCCCTCTCCTGTCTTTTTTTTTCAGCCAGCAGAACTCCCTTTAATATTTTTTCTAGAGCTGGTTCTTGTTGACATATTCTCTCAGCCTTTGTTTGCTTGAAAAAATTTTAATTTCTCCTCAGTTTAGAAGGACAATTTGGCTGGGTACAGAATTCTTGGCTGGAAGTCTTTCTCTTTCAGGATCTACAGTATATCATACCACTGCCTTCTCACCTCCATAATGCCAGTTGAGTATCCAAACTCTGTCTTATGTGATTTTCCCTTGTGTAGTAGATTATTTTTCTCTTGCTGCTTTCAGGATTTTCTGCTTCTCTTCAACATTTGATAGACTGATTAGTATGTGTCTTGAGGAAGGCCTATTTGGATTTATTCTATTTGGAGTTCACTGGGCTTCTTTGATTTGCATATTTATGTCTTTTATAAAGGTTGAGAAGTTTTTCCCCATTTTATCCTCCATTAATCTTCCTAGCCCTTTACTCTTCTCTTCTTCTGGGACACCAATGATTCTTATATTCATGCGTTTTGTCTTGTTCATCATTTCCCTAAAATCCAATTCAAAATTTTCCTTTTTTTTTTGTCATTTGCTCTTTTGTGTATTCAAAATCATTTGTCCTGACCTCTAGTTCACTTATTCTTTCTTCTGCTTCTTCGAATTTTCTGTTGTATCTCTGGTATATTTTTTATTTGGTCTGAAGCATCTTTTATCTCTGTGATATCTACTATTTTTCTATTTATTCTTTAAAATTCCTCTTTATGCTCTTCTAGTGTCTTCTTGATCTCCTTTATGACATTAGCCATATGATTTATTTTATTTAGTAAAGCTACATGACCATCTTTGATTAGTTGTTCCAAAGTCTGTGTCTCCTATGGTGTTTTAATTTGGTCATTAGATTGGGCTGCATCTGTCTGCATCTTCATATGGTTAATGAACTTCTGTTGTCTTCATGGCATGTAAGTGTCTTGATAGGGTTACTTTGGATGTTGATTTCCTTCAGTAGTCTAAAGCTATGTATTTGTGGGACAGGTATGGAGTAGGATGCAGGGGGTGGGGTGGGGCACAACAGTCCGGTGACAGGTTGTCCTGCAGGTATAAGCCTGGGTCGGGGACTCCATGCAGGTACCTGTGAGTGTGGGGTGTGGGTCACGGGGTTGTGGACATGCAGTGCGGGGGCCATGGGAGTGATATGCAGCTCAGGCAGGCCTTGGAGCACAGGACCAGTGTGTGGAATGGGGGACACAGAAGTAGGGCAAGGCAGGAGGCAGGTGAGGGTGCTGAGCAGCTGTGCTGGGTCTGGTATGTGGGCAGGATGTGGGAGGATGTGTGAAGTGTGTGGGCTGTGGGTGTCAGGGTGTGGAGTACAGACAAAAGTCGGGCCACAGGGTGGTTGGGGCACCTGTGTGTCCTTGTACAGGGGGAGGTGTCCGGGGGGCTGGGATGCCGATGCGTGAGTGTGTAGGGGCGGGGTACCGGTCACGGAGGTTGTGGGATATGTGTCAAGGGTGAGTGATGATGGGTGGGTGGGGCCCTGGTGCAGTGTGGGGGCGGGGTAAGGTAAGGGTACCCGCTTGTGTAGGGCAGAGGTTATGTGGCACAGTTATGCCTGAGAGCACCTGCCAGTTGTGGGAGAAAGGCACTTCTGCCCTGGGGTGGGGCAAGGGTGTGAATATGTGTGGGGCAGTGGGAGTGGTGCAGGGGTCAAGAGGTCTGTGCACAGATTTGTGGGTGCCCAGCAGGGAGGATGTGGCTGTGCTGCTGCATGGATCTGCGGGTGGGGCCCTGGTGTCCCCATGGGCAGAGTTCAGGGGCAGAGGGGTGGGATTGTGCCTGTGTGGGCTGGGGGCGGGTGTGGGCTGGATGTGTAGGTTAGTGCTTGCCCTAGCTAAGGGGGAGTGGTGTGAGTGGGTGTGTGCATGTGCTTATGTCTGGGGGTCCAGATGCTAATGTGCACACGGGTGGAACTCTAAGTGGGGGTGGTGCTGGAATAAGATAGGTCGAGTTCACTCTTGCACCAAACAGCAGCTAAAGAAGGGACAGAAAAAGGACCAGGAGAGTGATTCCAGGGTGTAAGTGACCTGGGAGGATCTTTTCCACCACATGGAGAGGCCCTGGTTGAAAAAGCAGAACTGAAACACAGAGAACCAGAGACCGGCAAACAGCATAGAGTGTCCATTTTCAGATAGAGGCTGGGAAGTCATCAGGAATGCATATGCCTATTCCTCCATCTTCCCAGAGGTCTGCATTTGGTTTTCTTTTTATAGTTTCAATAACTCTGCCGATATACCATTTTTGTTCATTTATTATAACCGTGTTCTCTTTTAAGTTACTGAGTATATTAGTATAGCTGCTTTTATTCCCAATGTCTGTGTTATATCAAGAGTTTGTTTCATGGGCCATCTTCCTCTTAATTCTTGGTCCGGTTTTCCTATTCCTTCCTATATCTTATCTTTTTATTGTGTAGTAGACATTTTTAATGATACATTCATTGTACAGACAGAGACTCTGGGCCCCATTGACGTTGGATTGGTTGGAACAAACCCCCAAATGCTATCTCCCCAGGACTAGGCAGCAGCTAAAAATGCTTAGTTCTTTCAGCCTTCCAGCTGTTGCTTTTCACATGGAAACTTGGTACATCTCCAATGCATGCAAACCTCAGGGTTCAGCCAAGGGTAGGGACAGAATTTATATGCAGTTTTCAGGGACCTCTTTTGTGGGTCCCTAATTTCTGGGATTTTCCCATTCATTCCTCACTCTTTCTAGCAGTTGCCAAATCCATATGCTGAATTCTTAAGCCAGTAAGACAAGATTTCTGCTTCAGTTCTTCCTGCCTCATGCCATCGAGGCTGGGTGTGTCCTTAAACAAAAGAGCCATCCAAGCACAAATTTTTATCCAGCATATTTTTTTTTCTTTCAAGGATAGATTGTGCTCCAGTTTCTGCTTGCTTTTGTTCACTGTCTGCTGCCTACATATAGTTTTTTTATTTTTTATTATCTTATCCAGAGTTTATCATTCTTATCTGCAGGAAATTCAGTCCAGAATGGAACTCCCATTATTTAATTTTTAAAGATGATGCTTTGGGAGGTTAAACGTATGTTCAAATAAACATATAGGTCAAATATATGTTATCTTTTAATGAATATATGTCATCCATCCAATTATATGGCAAGTCCCTTGAGAAGGAACACTGTCCTCTAGCTCTTTGTTGTCCTATTCCTATTCATAGGAATAGATTAACCTGGTTTCCTCTCATTGAGGTTAGTGTTTCAAGGTTTTCTCTTATTTCCTCCCTGGTATTTTCCAGAGACCCATTCTGCAATGTTATCTTTAGGAATTAAGCACAAATTAATTCCTAATTAATTGGCACGGGCACTAGCACTCACCAAGATGTGATGATATTGAAGAACGCTTATATCTTCATTGTATGGTGTTAAAAAGAACACATGTGGACTCTTAATTTTATTATTTTTTATATCCAAAAATGTGATCCCAGTTTTGAACTTGAGTACTGGATGGAATTAAGATTTCATAGCTGTAGTTTAAGAGTCATCAAACTCTAGCTGGTAAGCTAAATCTGGCCCACTGCCTATTTTTGTGCATCAAGTTTTACTGGAGCTCATGCAAGCTCATTCATTTATGCAGTGTCACTGGCTGCTTTCACAGTACACTGGCAAAGTTGAGTAGCTGTGACAGAGACAGTATGGCCAACAAAGCCTAATATATAGAGTGTTTGGCCATTTATAGAAAGTTTGCTGACTTCTTTAGATCAATGAGAAATAATCATAAACAATACTTAACAGAAGCAGTTCAAAGAGTATTCTCCATTGCACATCAATATTCTTTTTTTTGGAGTATGCTAGACAATAGACTCACTGCGGTAGACAGAATAATGACCCTAAACGATATCCTTGGTCTCATCCATGGAACCAATGAATATGCTACTTTATACAGCAAAAGGAACTTTTCAGATATCACTAAGACTCCAGACTTTGAAATGGGGCAAGTATCCCAGATTATGTGCGTGGGCTCAATCTAATCACAAGAGTCCTTCAAAGCAAGAGTCTTTCTCAGCTGTGATCAGGGAGAGACGTGTTGATGAAGTAAGGACCTGAGAGATGTGATGGTACCAGCTTTGGAAAGAGAAGAAGGGAGTCATGAGCCAAAGAACGCAGGTGGCTTCTAGACGCTGAAAAAGGAAAGGAAAAGGATTCTCTCTTGGCGCCTCCAGAAAGGAACATGGCCCTGCTAACACCTTGGTTTTAGACCAGTGAAACCCATGTCGAACTTCTGACCTCCAGGACTGTAAGATAATAGATTTGTCTTATTTTAAGCTACTAAATTTGTGGAAAAAATCATTACAGTAATCCACTCACATTTTCTAGTGCGCAAAAGAGTGAATTCATTTCACAGTGATTGAAAAATTATACTTCAAATGAGAAATATATTATTTTGCCATAAAAGAGAGTGAAGACTTTCTCACTGAATCAGCTTTAATTTCACAGCAACACATTTGGAGCAGGTACATTTTTTTAATCTGTTTCTGCCATCTGCGATGTCTGAAATCATTAGAGAAAAAAATTCTTGTGCAAAGGAAGGCAGTTCTAGGGGATTTCATTGGGTTATGGTTGCCAGGGAAACCATTTTACTTGGTAATCAATATGTTCAGTATGTCTCTCTTGCTTTGTGCTTAATTCCTAAAGATAACATCGCAGAGAGGGTCCCTGGAAAACACCAGGGAGGAAATAAGAGAAAACCTTGAAATACTAACCTCCATGAGAGGAAACCTGTTTAACTTATTCCTATGAAATGAAAAAAAGACTTAAGAAAATGAAGGGCTTTGTTTATTATGGAAGTTGAATAGAAAAGAACAGGATTTATTTTTTTCAATGGCAAATTGGCAGGGCCAAGTTAGGTCCCTGGTATTCTTTTGCAGTGCCGTGAAAACAAAAGCACAGCTCACCTAGCAGCAAATTAAGGTCTCCTTTTCAAAATCTTTTTCTCTCTCTCCTCTTCTCCTCCTTTCTCCCTCTTTCCAAGCATTTTCTTCTGGCAGGGTTGTCTTTGAACTAAGAAACATGAAATAATCTGGACATCTTGCTTTTAAGGCCCTGTTCAATATAGGGCATTAAATTCTATTCACCATCCCACGGAAGCATGGGCTGCTTTATCCAGCCAAGGAAACGGAGCCCTGGAGATACCAAGTAAGTACTGCTTCGAATCAGAGAACATGAAACAAATGCTTCAAGAGGCACTCAGGGCCCCAGGGGACTATTCCACATGTTATGTTTTGAGGTTCTCAAAGTACTTTTGCTTAAGAAAAGTCAAGTCAACTCATGACTGCTTGATCACAGCCAGACTCTCTCAGGTGGGGAGGTGGCCATTTGAAAGAGAGAGTAGAATGGGGATAGAGTGACACACTGACTCGTATTACCCTGATGGTTTTCACATCATCAAGGATTCGGCTTTGAGACACATTCATGTTTGAGGTTCATCTACGCCCACTCCAAGGCTCAGAATCTAAGGGATTTAACACTGTATACTTGTGCAGCTGCTTTCACTTTTTGCATTTATAGCATTTATAAACACATTATCGTGGAAATTATTAAATTAAAAATCATCTTGGTCAGAAAGATAGGTCAGGAATAAATGATACAAAATGATGACATAAAAAAGAGCAAACATAAAGGGAGCTTTGAAATCTCTCTAAGGAATGTGGAGAATTATAAGTGAGTAAATGCAGGTAGTATTATCTATGTTTATCCAATTCAATATGAACTTTATTTTTCCAGTAGATTTTTTTTTAGCACTCAAAGAAATTCTTGGGCTTTCTTGTTATGAATCACGAAGTGTGGAGTAGAAATATTGATCTATTTTCTCCTTCAAAAGAATAACAGCTAATAAATGCAAAAGACTAAAATTTAGCTTAGTATGTAATCTTTAAAATTGATCCAAAAAGATGCCAGCCAAGGTTTAAATGGAGATACACTAGCAATAAGATATTTGTACTCTTTCAAACAAAGAGAATAAAAATAATTATAAATTTAGTTACTTAAAAGTTACATATTCCCATACAATGTCACCTAGTTTTCCTCAAAGGTATTTCTTCTGAATTAAAAAATCATAGGTTTCCAAAGAATATTCTTAGGGTTCTCACAGAAGATAAGGGCTGTTATTTGGGCCCATGATGACTTGAACAAAGGGTTCTGGCTGTTTTCTTTGGATATTATCATTTGTTTATTTCTTTAGACGTATTGGGGATTGGATCATGCCCCCCACAAAAAGCATATTCAGGTACTTTGAGTGATAGGAACTCAGTTGTGTGTATATTTTGATGATATTACTTTTAGTTAAGGTGTAGTAGCCAAGTGAATCAGAGTAGGTCTCATGCTATTACTGGAGGTCTTGTAGAGACAATACAGACAGAAAAGCCATGGGACAAGCAAGAAGCCAGAAGTCAATGGATTCTGGAAGAGAAAGGAGAGGACATCGCTATGTGATAGGAAAAACAAGAAGCCCCAAGGTCCACTGGCAGCCAGACCCAGAATGTCACTGGTGATGTTTGCTGTGTCTCCCCGTCTGTGGTCTGTCTTGCATTTTAGTATGCCTTGCAAGTTTTGCTCAAAGCCAGTCAGGGCATACTGGGTAATGGGACTTGAGGTAAGTAGTTCTTTGTTGGGACCATTTAGAGTGAAGATTTATGTCAATCTGGCTAGGAGTTGGGCTAATGTTTAATGTTTGCTGTGATTGTAGGTATAAGGGATTTCAAGTTACTCTATTGCCTTTATTTTTTGTCTCCCTTGGCCTTCCCTAAGAACTCCTTCTCAGATAGAGTCTTCATGACACACCTCTGTAATCCAGTTATTATACAGGAGCCCTGTTATTGTGGTCATAAGATGTGCAGAAGGGTAGTGTTGGATAATCTTATGATTTAATCTCAATGTTTTAGTGTACCTGTGCTCCTAGGATAATACTTTCACAAGTGTTTTTCTTTTCTCCCTCCCTCCCTCTCTCCCTTTCTCCCTCTACCCTTCCTTCCTTCCTTTTCCCCTTTTAGTGAGATAGGAAGCCTAGAGAGGGATAGAGTTTGATAATGGCCTTCAGTCAGCTGGGGAGATAAGACTTATAAAGCCCTGTCCTCTGGAAATTAGACATTTATAAAGAAAGTGCCCTAGATTTATCTAATAATGATTATTCTTTTCCCCTTATTTTCAGAGCCACAAGGGGATCTTTCCTGGATCTTCATCATGAATATCTTGTGGGCTTTCTGTAGGTAAAACCCACAAAAATGTGCGGCTCTGCTAAGACTGAGCTCCCCAGCAATTCCTCACTTTCACACTAGTCCGCACTCAGTCTCCAGTAATTCATCAAATTTACCATCGAAGTCTTCCTACCAGTTTTTGGCTCCAGAGGCTTCACCTCTAGGCAAACAGATCTGTGAGT
This sequence comes from Myrmecophaga tridactyla, assembly GCA_004026745.1. NCBI lineage: Eukaryota > Metazoa > Chordata > Mammalia > Pilosa > Myrmecophagidae > Myrmecophaga > Myrmecophaga tridactyla. Next base: position 51,288 of record PVIY010003501.1, read on the forward strand.
CAGGATGCACCTGTCTGTCCAGATTTGGGGGTTGGTGGCAATTTGTCCTGCAAATTGCAGGAACTGAGGTTCCCTGATGGGTCAAAGAAAAATCATTGATCTTCAGTTTATTCCACTTCTTCTTCTTTTAAGGATGGGAAAGATGACTTCCGAGCTCATTATGTGTTAAGCTGAAAGTGGAAGTGGTTTCTATCCATTTGGTTAAACCTTAACTTTGACTTCAAGCCTGCACTTATGGAGTTGAAGCTAAAAACAAAAACACTCCAAAGTACTTTTAGGAAACTATTTTCAGTAACTCTTTTAGGGACAAGGACAAAGTCACTGTCATATTTTCTTTTCTTTATGGAAAGGGCTTACAAGGTGAATTGAAAAAGTGCTTTTGAACATTTCACTGGGGTTAGAACTTACAAAATTGACATTTCACTACTTTTTTTCCTAGTATCTTTATATTACTAAGAGAGACGAAGGAGAGGTAAATGCCCTTGGTTTCCCATCACCAATTCATTCCTTCAGTCTATAATATTCTTTCAAGAAAAGCCCTATTTTGCTGTAGATAGCCAATCACAGACTCTTCATTGAGTTCAGAGAATGAGTTTCAAGTGGTTCGCTGTCAATTTTCCTCCATAGCAACTTTATCTTCTTTGTCATTGCTGTAAATTTTCCTCTTAAATTTGAAGGGAAATTTTTCAATAGTAAACTTGTTAAAGATGGCATGCTTAGCTTTGAAAGCAGAGACCTTTAATCTTCATTTTCATAATTAGATTTTCTTTGTATGACAAAGCACTCAACTTTTCACAATATCCCTGATTTTCATGCCAAAAATCAGAAAAAACCTCTGGGTGACTTGGTGTTCCTTTATGTAGTAGAGTATCACCTAATGCTTCAATCCATTTCACATCTCAGATAAACAATATCCAGTCTTGCAATTTTCTCCCTCCTTTGCCCTGGACCAGACCTCTAATGTCATGTAGGAGAATCTGACTCATCATGCACAAAATGAATTGAAAGGAAACCACTTATGGCAGGATGTGCCTTTGTTTATGGCAGAAGTGTGAAATGTGAAATCTAATAGAATTAGTTTTATATACACATTTCTAAGAAACTTGACACTGAAGGGCTTACTACTTATCATTAGAAATTCTTTAGAAAGCACATATCTTTGAAGAAAATGGCTTTTCCTTTAAATAGAATTAAATATAAGAATTCACTTCCCATTAACTTTCTGAAGCTGCCAAAGGCACATCGAAAAATTAAAGTTCCTGGAATGCACCTCAACTTCATATTTTCAAACGCTAAACCCTGAATTGGAGTCTTTACAGTGCACTCAGGTTTGGGCACCTCATTATGAGGGAGATAAAGGGGCGGAGGGGCAAGGGAAATAAATAGTTAAGAATGTGTTGGGATTATTCATTAAAAAATGTCAACGATGTTTACATCTCTTAGCAGCAAAAGAATATAAAAGATAAATATGATTATAATAAATAAGAATAATTAGGCTCATGATTTACATAGCCCTTTTTTTTTCCCTCCCAGGGCTTTAGGACCTCCTAGTCCTCACCACATGCAGCTTCACAGTATCTCCATGAGGGTGTGTGTGGCAGGGTTTTGCCCCTGCTTTCAGCTGGAAAGTGAAATTCTCCCTACATGTTTGCTCATCAGTTCATGGTTTGCTCTAACAATTAAATTTGTTACAGCTTTGTATTTCCTAATCACTGGTTTGCAGGTGGTGTTGGTCTAAGATAAAGTTACCATAAATCCTTGAAAATAAATGAGTTTTCAGAAAGCCAAATGCCTTCAATTGGAAAGACTGACCTCTTAGTTGCAATTATGTCCTTGTAAATTTTGAATCTAGAAAAATTTGATTGGTTTTTCTTATTTAGCAAAATAAAGTTTTCAGGTTCTAAACTTTTTTTTTTAATTCCAGAACTGGAATCACAATCAGAAATAGCTAATGAAACACATGGAAAAAAACACACACATATTAATATGGTAAAACTTTACTTATTTATGTGTCTAAGGACCTAGGTATTTATTCATTAGAATATTCTGCTGCTTCTGGCTACTGTACACTGAATTCTTACCCTGTGCTAGGCACTGGGTTAGTTGCTTTACACGAATATCACATCTAATTAATAGTAGTACAGCCATACTGTGTAAGGCATTACTACTGTTATTCTCATTTTACAGATAAAGGAACTGAACTGTAGGGACTTTAACCTTCCCATGGCTACATAGCTTTTAGCAGGAGAAACAGAATTCAAAAGTGGGCAAAATTCGGAACCTTCCATCTTAAGCACTATGCTTGTGCTTACGCATTTGATATTCTTATGTGGGACATATCCAGAAGATAATATAACCCTTAAACAATTGGTCCAATGAAATGATCAGTTGGATGCATAAGCTATTGTACATGTTTTCTTGCTGTAATGGGTCTGTTGAATTCTTATTCAACATGAATTCCTATTCAAATTCCCATGTTGAATTCCTATTCCTCAACATGGACTAAGTCCAAGTAATAATAATTTTAAAAAATCAACATGCCTCTCTCTCATATTATTAATGTAACTATATTAATATAAATATAATAAATAATAAATAATAATAGACACAACAGCCAATATTTGAGTTCTCACTATCTGCCTGGTACTGTGATATTATTATAATTGGATTACCTCATTTAATTCTTACAGCAGTGCCATGGGGTGGAAACCATTAATATCTCCAATTGTAGTTACAGAAACTGAGGCTTTGAGAGGATAGTTTGACCAAGTTAAAATAAGAGCCAAAAAAATCCAATGCTATTTTCTTATTTCATTGCGGTAAGTTTATTTAGAGTACTACTCTTCAGGCATGCAATTAAAATAAGAAAATTGTACTAAATATGCTTTTTTTTAAAGGGAGAAGCATGTTGATTTTTTAAAAATTATCATCTGAATATTCTAAAGTGGCTCTTCCTCATTTTTGCTTCATTTCTTTTTTCTAAGCCCACACTCAAATTGCATAAAAGTAGAGAATCTTCATTTACACCCAAATGCATTAAAAATTGTTCTCCTTTTAATGATTAAAGATGGGAGAGTTATCTTAAATCTACGGCTCTGACATACTGTTTTAGTTTCCTTGGCTACTCAAGCAAATACTACCCAATGGGTTGGCTTAAACTGTAGTAACTTATTGTCTAATGGTTTGTGGCTGGGAAAAGTCCAAACCAAACTGTCATCAAGGTGATGCTTTCTTCCTGAAGACTGGCATTCTGGAACTGACTGCTGGTGATCCTTTGTCTTTGGCTCTTTAGTAACATGGCAAAGCATATGGCAGCTTCTCCTGGCCTCTCCCTTCTCTTCTAGATTCCATTGACTTTCAGCTTCTTGCTTCTCATGGCTTTCTCTCAATCTGTCTGAATTTTATTCTTCTTATAAAGGACTTAAGTAATAGGATTAAGACCCATCCCGATTGGGCTGGGCCACACCTTAACTGAATTAACCTTACCAAAAGGTTTTACTTACCATGAGTTCACTACCACAGAATGGATTACGTTTAAGAACATGTTTTCCTGGGGTACATAGCTCCAAACCACTGCACATATTTTATCCCATTTCATCCTTGATCATGAATATGGTGGACAGATGCCCATTGAATCCTAGCCCTGGTGTTCATGCCCTATGTAAATCCTTCCCATTGGAGTGTGGGCAGGGCATGTGACTGGCTTTGAAGCAATAGCATATGGAAAACGTGATGGGGGTCACTCCTATGTCTAGGTTAGGCTATATATGGCAAAGGTAATGAGCATTACAATGTACATAAGACCTTGTGTTGCTCACAGACCTGCTAGAAAAACTACTCACTGGCCTTGAAGAGGCACATTTTCATGAAGCAAGTGGCTGTTGGAGAAGCCCATATTGCAAGGACCTGCAGGCAGCCTGCAACAAGAAACCAAAGCCTCAGTCCCACAGCTCCAAGTAAATGAAATCTGCCAATAATTTGAGGGAGCTTGGAAGTAGCTCTTTCCCCAGTAAGCCTAATGTACAGAGACTGTGAGATAATAGATGTATGATGTTTAAACTGCTACATTTATAGTAATTTGTTAAGCAGCAATAGAAAACTAATACAACTGAAGATCAGAGCATACATCTAATTTAAATAAATTCTTCTGAAACCATAAACTAAAATTATGTTATTAATGATGCTATTAATAAATTGCCCATGCTCCTAGATAAGGCAAATCTTGTACTTTCTCCCTAGATCCAATCCCTCCTGGCCCAATCAAGTGCCTTGTTTTATCAATTTCCCTTCTCTTGCATTATCATTTACACTGTCTCTGTTGGGTAATTGTCATTTGCTTATGTGGCAGGCTGAAAATGGCTCCTAAAGAGATGCCTGCATCCTAATCCCCGGAACCTGTGAATCTTACCTTATCTGCAAAATGATTCTTTGCAAATGTGATTATTAACCAGGTAGGCTCTAAATGCAATCATATATATCCTTATAAGAGTGATGTGTGGGAAATTTGAGATACACAGAAGAAGAGAAAGCAATGTGGCCTCAGAGGGAGAGATTATAAAGATGAGGACACAAATTAAGGGACATTACAGCCACCAAAAGCCAGAAGACACAAGGAACAGTTTATCTCCCAGAGCATTCGGAGGAAGTGCAACCATGCTGAAACTTTGATTTCAGACTTCAGGCCTCCAGAACTGTCAGAGAATGCATGCCTATAGTTTTAAGCCATCCAGTTTGTGATAATTTGTTACAGCAGCTACAGAAAAACTAATACAGCTTATATGCATGCTGTTATTTCTTCCATCATAAAAAAAGAAAGCTTTCTTAAATCTCTATCCCCCTCCAGCTACTACCCTTCTTTTTATAGCACAATTCTTCAATGCAGTCATTGAAACTTAGACCCTCCAATTTTTCTCCCATCATTCCTTCTCGAATTCTTTTCCAATCAGGCTTTTGCCTCTACCATGCTGTCAAAATTGCTCAACAACATTGCCAGTGACTACTGTGTTGCTAAATAGAGTGGTCAGTCATCTTGGCCTCTCAGGAATAGTTGTCACAGTGGATCACTCTCTTTCTTGAAATACATTCATCATTTGGCTTCCAGGACATGACCCAAGCCTGGCTGTCTGTCCTTTCTTTCCTGGCCTTCTTTGCTGGTCCCACTTCCTCCCTCTAAGGGGTGGAGTATGCCAGGGCTCTTTTCTATTTTCACTTATTCCTTTACAGCTCTCATCTGGTCTCTTGGCTTTAAATTTCATCTGTTTCCAATGGCTCCCAAATTTGTTTCTACAGCCCAGATCTTCCCTGTGCATTCCAAACTGTATATTCAGCTGATCACCCAACTTGTCTATTCAGTTGCCTCCCTGGTATCTCAAATGTAACATGTCCAGAACTGAACTTCTGAATTTCGCCCTTCTGATTTAACTCCACCACCACCCTTGCCATCAGAATCCTTGGGGTCCTCTTTGCCTCCTCTCCTTCTCTCACATCTCACATCCAATCCATTAGCTGATCTTGTTGTTCCTCCCTTCAAAATACCCTCAGAATCCAACAATTTCTTCCCAAGCCACATTGCTGAAGGTCCAGGCCACCTTCATTTTATACCTGGACCATTGCAGTAACTTCTTAAATGGTCTCCCTGCTTCTACACTTGCACCTATGCACTCTTCACAATAAAGCAGTAAGGTCAATCCTCTTTTATCATGATTTGGGCAATGTTCGCTACTGTAAACGCTGCAATGGTTTCCCATCGCACTCAGCTTTACGTGCCCCAGCCCCTAGAAGCCTTTCTGTTTTCATCTCCTGTGACTCTCCCCCTGCTCTCTCCATCTCCGCCACACTGGCTTCCTTGCATTTCTTCCCCACAGTTCCACGCATGCTCCTCCCTCACTGGCTGGTCCTTCGTTGAATTCTCTTCCTCCTGCTACCTTTGTGGGGGACTCCCTTGTTCCTTTAGGTCATAACTCAAATGTCACATTCTTAGTGAGGCCTTTCCCAGCTCTTTTACCTAAAATTGCTAACCCCCTTCCAATGCTTACTAGCTCCCTCCCTTACTTTTTTTTTTCTCCTTAGCATGTGTTATCCTAAATGCTTATCTTCTACTTATTTATTGCCTGGTGCCCCCTCTAGAATGTAAGCTCTCCAAGGGCAGAAAATTGCATTTTATTAGAGCAGTGCTTGACATGTAAATTAGTACTTCTTAAACATCTGTTAAATAAATGAAATATATGGGCATGCTATATGGAATATTAAAAATAACAGGAAAGCACAGGCCACATAAATGCACTGTGAGCAGATAAATTAAGAACAATCATTACAAAGGCCAACAGAACTAAGATCTAATTGTCATGTAAACAACGTGATGATAGAAAAATAAGATAAATTGGACTCACAATTTAAAAAAAGAGCTTTTTGCCTTCAACATGATTTAAAGCCTTTGCAGTTATCATTTCTTATGTCTTCAAAACGTCTCTGGGAGGCTGGCCAGGGACTTCAATTTCATTTCCTTTATTTAATTGTTGGAACGCCTTAAAATGCTATCTAGGTCATTCAGATGGTGACCTTGATTCTCCCCTTTGTTTTTGTGATGGAGGTAAGGCCAGTTGGTGCTGAGTAAATTGAAAACTACCCCATCAGGGGTCAAGGTGACCCTTATAACCTTTGGGCAGAAACTCAGATTTCTATCTCAGCATGCTGAAATGTTTTTCCAGTTCTGGGGAGGCTTGGCCACACAACACTGCATCCTGCCAAACTCAGGCTGCTCCCTCACCACTGAACATTGGACGAAATTTCTTTGTTGACAGATAGTAGGTTCAGTTTCAACTTTAACAGAAACCCCAAATCAGAGTGAAACAGTAAAACTGAAAGGATCGGAAAGATTTTTATTAGAGAAATGCAATTTTGGCTGATTCTCATTAATATTGAATGATAAAAAATTACTGAAACAGAGTCATAAGAGGGCCCTTCCATTTCTTCTTTGTACTCAGTGAACGCAGCCAGAGATGGAGAGACAAAGGGCAAAAATGCTACACATGTGGAAAAACAGCTTCAAACTTTCCAGTCTAGATAAATACAGTTTTGGGTTTCATACTGTCAAAGCTTCGCATTCCCAAGCATCTTTTCTGTGTGCTGTATTCTAAAATGTCTACATGAGCATGGAGAGACTAAAGTAAACTACAAATTATTTTAGGTTGCTTCCATTTTTTCATATGTTCTATTTTCCCAGGGCTATTTTTATGGCACAAACTATAAGCCAGGCTGACACACCTGTGTTGTTAGGTGTGTAGACTCCTTTCATTTGGGTCTTGGGGACTAAGGCTTCATACTTTGCTACAGGTTCAAAAGAATGTTTACTGAGCTACCTACTCACACTTTGATAGTGCACATATTTTAAAGCTTTATGGGCATTTCTTTTCTTTATTTTCCAATGCACCTTTTGTTGGTATATATTAGGATAAATATACCTGGATTGAATATGAATGAGGTATGTAAAATTTTGTCATTTTTAAAGGAAAGCAGGTTGGTAAGAGGTCGAGTTTAAGGTCCTGAGCCCAAGAACTGTGGCCCATTCCCATTTGTCTACTTTAACAGCTACTGATCACAAAAGTGACACCACATTTATATTTTCTTCAGTAAGGAATGAGTTATGATCATGAGAACAATAAGACTGAATATGAAGATTTGGAGAAAGGAAGGATATGGAGAAAATAACATCGGGAAGAGTTGAGCTCGTGCTGGCTTACCAGTGCCATAAGGAGTGAACAGCTACTTCCAAGACGTGACCCATGTTCAGATGTGATAAAATTCCATTGCCATTTATGAGTGAAGAAGACATCAGTTCATGAGAAACTGACTGTGCCACTTACCACTGGGATAAGTAACATCCCAGGCCTATTATGTCCTTGCATTCAAAAGCTTTGGAGAAAACCAGAAGTTCCAGTCAGTTTCCTTTGTCGTGCAGGATATTCTAGGAGTGAGTTTATATTATTCAGGTCAGAAAAGCCATCTCTTTTCTACCTCAGGGAGGTGTGGGTTATAACCAGGTCATAGAGGCCTGAAGTGTGAGGCAATAGGGCCTATACTTCAAGCCTTGTCTGTAGAAACATAGGTGGTGAGGGGAAGGAAAACATGAAGAATATAAACAATGAATGCAAAGACAAGTGTATGTGTGTGTGGATGTGTGAAAGAGAGTCAGTCAGATATGAAAGCAGAGAGATGCATATTGCTTAAGGTTTGCTTTTGATAAACTCAAGGGTTTTGGTTTCCTTTACTCTGTACTAAGACTGGAAGTAAGACCTAGAAGCGAAAGCACACTCAAAGTACTCAGCCTTCTACCACCCATAGAACCTGAGATTCTCAGTTCACAAGAGCTGTCCAGCATTGTTGTGGTACTTTTTTTAAGGAGGGAAGATGGTAAAATGTTACTAGCTACTAAACTTACTCGTCACTTTCAATAGCTAATGGATTAATTTCTTTCCCCCTTTACATATCCGCTCTCCTTGAATACTTGGTAAAAAAAAGAAAGGTAGGTAGGTGGCAGGGCAACCAACCATTTTGGGCAAAAGGATAAACAATCAGTCATTTATAGAGTCCACCCAGTTTTAATTATCACCATGGTTATCACCTAAGGAAATAATACAAATGGGCCCTTGAGAGGTTCCCATTTTAGTAATGATTACTAACAGAGCAGCTCCTATAGGTCATGCATGTGTGAGCCCTTTACATATGCATTAAATGGTTCAGAGCCCACAACAATCCTGGGAGATAGGTTCTAATATTGTCTCCATTTTACAGATGAGGAAATTGGGACTAAAGAGGTGAAATGTCTTGTCCCAGGCTCCCCAACTAATGGGAAGAGCTGAGATTGCAATTTAGGCAGTCTGGTTCCAAATACCTTGCTCTTAGCCAAGTTGAGTGCCTCTCCAACTTCATAGATTAGAAAGTTAGAAAACATAACTTTTTAAAGTAAGAAAACTCTGAAATGTGTAAATGAAATGTCAATGTTATTGCCCAACACCTCCATTATACCACTCTTCTAAGTTAACCTGTGACAATAAAGCAGATCCATCTCTTTCAAAACCATTTTTATTCCCTCTTTTATGCATATAGATATAGGAGCTTTGTTTCTCTTTTTTATTTTGCAAATTAGGATGATATAATACACATTAAATCACGAATTCCTTTTGTCACTCAGGGGTATTTCGTGGACATTACTTACGCGCCATAAAATATTCAAACATTCTCTTAATAATAGAAATTTAGTGTGCTTTATAGGTTTCTTTTCTTTGCCATTACGAACAATACTGAAAAAATATTCTTTGTGTACATGTGCATAGGTATTGGAACATCTGTTACTATCTGTAGAGCTTGCAAATTGGAATCATTAGGTCAAATGATATGAAATTATTATTGTCAATCTTAATAGATATTTATAAATCAATGGTAATTCAGTCTTTATCAGCAATGTCTCTGCATTTCCAAAGCAAATGACACTTTCTGTCAGTAGGCTAATTACACTTGCAAGAATATTCTCATTACAAAAGATGCCATTTCTTTGGAGTTTCAAGTTAATTAAAAGTCTTACTTCCCAAAGACTGGCCTAGTGACTAGTGTCTACAGCCTCTCCCAATCAAGCCATTCTAAATAAACAATCTTAATAAAATCAGTGACCATACTTCATGCAATCCCCTAGATCCACTGGACATTCCCCTCATAAAATCCTCTAGGTAGAAATCCTGGAACTTGCCCTGCCTTACATTCTCAAGATTTGCTTGAAGCACTAAGTTTTTACATTTTAGTCTGCACAATACATGTGTCTGTTTCAGAGGGTAGATGAAAGAAGCTTTGATGAAAGATAAAAGAAGACTATCTCATCTCAGTCTTGGGGAGAAGGAGCAAGTAGAAATGCTATCCTGAAAATATGTGGAATGTGAATATGAGTGTGGATAGCCTCACTATTATATGAAAGAACCCTCAAAAATCAATGGTTTAACCAATACATTTTATTTTCGTTCATGTCATTTTTCCAGTGCCACTCGGTAGGGGTTGAGGATAAGGGATAGAAGATTGGATGGGAATGCTGTGCTTTACGCAGTCACTCAAAGACCTAAAGTCCTTCCATCATATAGCTTCACCCCCTTCTAGATCTTTAACTACTCTCTGTTTTGTTGGTGGGTAGGAAAAAATAATAACTGGAATTAGGTGAATTTTAGGTCTGGGCCTAGACACATCACATTCTACTGGCCAGAATCCATGGTCCCATGGCTTACCAACTTGCAGTAGAGGCTAGAAAATGTACTCCAGTTGAGTGCCCAAGAAAAAAACATACAGCATGAATATTTGTGAGCACCTGCATTTTCTACAAAGATGAGAGAGAAAAGGATGGCGAATGACCATGGTGATCATGGGACCAGTATTGGAACCACCAAATGGGATGTAAATTTCTGGTTGTTGAAGACAAAGTAGGAGACAGTAATTTCTGGATTGACTGGGTAGGTGAATAGGAAAGGAAAGGCAGGATAAATGGTGCTAGTGCTAAGCTATGAATCAGAATCTAAGCTCCTCTTGATTCTTGAGGCCACCATGAGGCACCCTAAACAAGTAATTTTGCTTCTCTGGATTCCTGTTTCTTCAACTGTAAGGGGACTTGAACAAAAGTGGATACATGTTAAGAAGTCTTACCAGTCTTACTTGACTGATAACCAGGCGGTGTGATGTGGCAGAGTTTTGCCTGCTATGCTGGAGACCCAGGTTCAATTCCCGGTGCCTGACCATGCAAAAAAAAAGACAGTTAATTGATTGGTTGCCAAAATATTCCCAGTCATTCATTCAGGTTGTGATATCATTGCACTTTTGAAGAAACCTGCAGACATACATTCCAAAGGTACGAATAATGCTAAAATACCCAGTTTACAATGTTTGTCATTTGTAAAATTAAAATTCCTTAGTTCAAGACTTAAAACTATATTGCCTTTTCTGTTTAGATTACTCACTTTAATTATAATAGCTACAATTTATTGAACACATTCTCTTTGCCAAGTCTTTTACCTATTATGTCCTCTAATAATCATCTGAAGTAGGTGCTAACATCCCCATTTTAAAGATGTAATAATTGAGGCATAGAGGGATTAAGGAGCTTGATTTAGCTTGCTGGAGCTGGGTTAGGAAACAGGCAAATCTTTCTCCTTTCAACCTGGAAGGAGTTTTAACAGCTAATCCAGAGTTACTGAATGTTTAAATAGGCCTTTCTGTTTAGGAGAACTTTATGTTTTCTCATGCATGTATTATATATGTATTTATTACTATTTGTAATTCTCATTACTATTTTAAACATTTATAAGTGTTGTGCTCCTTAACGCTATTGTTTGTAGCTATTTACTTAACTCTTTCACTATTTGTCATCTCACAGACTTTGTCAATGAATTTCAGAATACAAGTAATTTTACTTAAATCCTTACTTTAAGTACAAATTTGAGAACCTATCATAAAGTTGGAACTCATTTTCTAATTGGAACTGGAACTGGTTGACTTTGAATTTTAGCAGACAAAAATTCTTGAAACAGGAATGCAGAGTTCATTGCTTTACTTCTAACAATGTCATTTTTTTTTTCCAGTTCTGGTTCATTTCGTTTGAACTAGAAGTTTTCAGGGAAGTAATAGTCCAAAAGAAAACTGAAGCTTTGGTCTTTACGTTTATGATTCTTTATGAAAATTCCCTAAGTACATTTAAAATTATCCTATAAGATCACTGAAAGTATAGTTGAATGATTTCAACAGGTATCCTTTTTGAGGAATCTGGTGGAGTTTGCATAGTCAATTAAAGAGCTTTCCTTTGCATACTTAGATAATAATATTAGTATTTTGAATATGTTTGCAACAGAATAGGCGACATACTAATTTTGTCTACAGAGGACACTTGCTCATACTTTACCACATCGAAGAGATAAATTTATATCTAATTTTCTATATAAAGAACTGCTGCTTTGGCTTATTTAATTACTGATGCACAGAAGAAATTTTATTTTCCTCCCCTTAAAGATAACCAAAATTAGTTATTCTATAAATACTGAATTGCCCATTTCTTTATTATACTTTTTTGTGAGTTAACTTAAAATGCAAATAACACCCGTAGGAAGATGGGTAGTTGCCCTATAAGTTACATGTGAAGCTCATTTTTTAAAACTTTCATAAGTTTCAGACTTAATCAGCATTCAGCTATAACAGTTTCTATGGAGTTATTTTATAATAAGCAGCACCATAAAATGTATTATACATATATTAAAACCAGGTGGGGTAAGGAAGCCTTAAATTGGAATTGTCATGCTGTTAGCTGAAATATAGTTTTCAGAGTCTAATTAGTATCATTAGAATGTGGGGCTCAGGTATCTTCTATATCCATTGTCATCTATGTTTCTACTCCAATTTATTTTCCACGTAGCATATTACTCCTTTTTGCCTGAAAAACGTGCTGGCCGAGGAGCTGTTCTCACTATCTATTTTTCAATTATAGCAAACACAGGCCCATAAAAAACTAAGATAAGAAGCATTTCAACTATGATAGTGTCTCACAAATGAGCTACTTAATTGCTATGTTTGATTTATTACCTGGCATGAAATGTTCAGAATACTTTCCTGTCATTTAAGATGGGTAAGGATAGTATTGTTGAAAGAAAATAAAAGCAGTATTTTAGTTTTTCTTTACCCCTTTGTTCAAAGAAAAAATATCAGAAATTTTATCATTTGGGACAGAGATGATTAAACTTGGTAGGCTTCATAGTGGAAACACACTAAGCTTACCATTGAAACCTCCTGAGTCTCATTTATGAGCCTTCAGCCATTACCATCGTACTGTTCTCTGTTGTCAGTTTGGCTTGAACTCGTGGTTTGATGGATATTTGTGAAGATTAAAAAACAGAAATGATGTTCAGAGACAAATATGAGAAACTATAAAGCCTGTTATGATGTGTTAGGAAAAAATCTGAGGGGCTTTAGGATAATTGTAAAAATGTTCTTTTTCTGAATTTCTAGTGAAAGCCTACACTTTTCATTAGGAAAAAATAACAGCTTCCTTCTTCAACAATATTTCTTGGTTAGAATCTTTTTCTAATACAGCATTTTTCTTCCGAGTAGCTCAAAGCACCAGCATATATATTACGAGATTTGACAGAAAAGGCAGAGAAAGAATAACCAGGGATTTTTGGCTTTGTTGTTGATTTTTCTTGCCCCTACCACTTTTAATACTGTTGCATTAAAGTAGACAGCTTGTTCTCAGCGTTTGGTTTTGGAAGAAGTATGACTTTGGAGGTTTACAGATTTTCAGGGAAGAGGTGGTAAGGGACTTGGGATGTCAGGTTTTACCAGATGCCTTAGCTGCTGCTATTTTAGTCACTTGAGAAGTAGAGGGAAGCAGGAACTTAGAACAATGGAAGTGGATTGCCACTGACATTGTAGAAAACTTACAGAGTTGAAGGCAAAGTGTGGGCACCAGAGGCACTCATTGGAGGATCACAAGGAAACTCACCTCCTGCAGTGGTGGGGCAGAGAAAGTAAGAACAGCTCAGGGTCTTATTTCAGAGTAGCTGAACTCTAGAAGTTTCAACTAAGGTGATTCTGCTATGACACATTCAAGACCCAGGTAGGGCAAAAATGGGACTCATACTCTTAGGAGGGGGACATTTGGGTGGATACTACTGAAAATTCTGAATCCCAGACTGGTTGAGCCTTTTTAGCCTCTCCTTCTTAGAAACTACCTCCTCCCTTTGGATACAGACAGCACAAGTGCCCTACACAAGACATTTGCCATCTCTCTTCCTGGCCATCAAGTCTATAACTAGGGTCAAGTCAGAGCATCACCTAGCCAGGACATGCTGGATCAGAAAAGGAGGAAAGGACCTGCAAATACTGGACAGTATGTACCAGCATGAGCTGGAAAGAATACAGGGGACTGAAATTTGGTGGCTGAAGATTAAGATTGCATCAGGAGGAGTTTATTGATTTGGGTATATCTCTCGAGATACAGAGGTCAACGTCCTGGACAGAGCTTGAACAGATGGTGCGCTTGTTAATAGAATGATGTATTATTTTCCTAGGGCTGCTGTAACAAGATACCACCAATTGGTTGGCTAAAGACAACAGAAATTATCTCATTGTCCTAAAGGCCTGAAGTCTGGAATCAAGGTGTCAATAGGGTTGGTTTCTGCTGGAGCACCTAAGGGCAGAAGTCCCATACCTCTCTTATACCTTCTAGCAGTGGCCAGCAGTCCTTAGAATAGGATTAAGAGTTCAAGTGTAGATGTGCAGGAGTGGATCTACTATGTAAGCATGGAGGACCCACTAAATATGTTCTATGGGAGGACCTAGAAGATTCATTATGTATTGAAGCCCCAAAGAAGGCACTGGTAAAAGAGTACAGCAGAATCACTGAGAAGTTTGTAAGTGACTCTATTCTGTAAGTGAAGGCTGACAGTAGGAGAGGCTGTTACAGAAATTGGGCTTACTAATACTTATGAGATGATAGGTTCCTGAAAAATAGAGCACAACAAGGGGCAAGGTCAGAGGGGCAGCCAGGGAGAGTGTTGGGGCTAAATCATGTGCCCCACAAGGACATATTCAAGTACTAATCTGTGTTCTTGTGGGAGTGAGCCCATTTACAAATAGGGCCCTTGAAAATCTTATTACTAGCTAAGGGGTGGCCAAATTGAATCAGGTTGAGTCTTCATCTGTAATACTAGAAGCCTTATAAGGAGGGAAAATTCAGACACAGTTAGTCAGAGAAAGCCATAGGAAGAAGCCAGAAGTAAGCAGAACTGGAAGAACAGATTCAAGGAGAGAGAGATGGCCATGTAACAGGAGGCAAGGAAGCAAGCCAAGGAACCACACAGACTGTGACAATCTAGCATTGGAATGTTACTGTGTTAGTTTGCAAGCTGCTAGAATGCAATACACCAGAACTGGAATGGCTTTTATAAAGGGGAATTGAATAAGTTACAAATTTATGGTTCTAAGTCTGTGGAAATGTCCAAACTAAGGCATCCAGGGGAAGATACCTTAATTAAAGGAAGGCCAACGCATCTGCACACTAGTCTGTTGTTCCTGGGCTCCGTTGCTTTCAGCCCCTGTTCCTGTGGGGGTTCCTCACTTTACTTCTCCAGGACTGGCTTTCATCTCTTGGCTTCCCTTGGCTCTCTCCAGATTCTAGCTTGTTTAACATCTCATGGCAACATCTGCTGAAGCATCTCCAAACATCTCCGTGTGAAGGTTTTGACTCTGAGGCTTTTATCATTCTAGAATTCTAGGCTCTGTCCTTTCTGTTGTTTTTGACTCTCTCAAAAACGTTTTTATCTTTTGAAGGATTCCAGTAAATTAATCAAACCCCTGCTCCCCCCAACCCCGGAATGGCTGGAGTCACATCTCCATCTAATCAAAAGTTAATACCCACTATTGTGCATGTCACATCTCTATGGAGATAATCTAATCAGAGGTTTCCAACCTATTGTATTGAATCAAGATTAAACAAAACAGCTGCTCTGACAAGACGGGCTCAGGATTAAAACATAGCTTTTCTGGGGTACATAATATTTTCAAACCAGCATAGTTACATACTTCAGGGAGAAAGTATGGCCTTGCTGATGCCTTGATTTTGGATGTTTAGTCTCCGAAACTGTAAGACTAACTGAATTCCTATTGTGAAGCCAACCAGTTTGTGGTATTTGCCCTAGCGACCCTGGCAAACTAAGACATGCATAGAGCGTTATGCAGAAGGTTAATAGAATGCTACATACCTAGGGGGAAAATACATGGTGAGCAACCAATATGGACATCATTCAGATTGTACTGTCAGAAGAAACCAAGGATGGATGGTCAGGATGCTAAGGGAAGTGGTACCAATCAAAAGATTTCTCCTTGCTGAAGTTTTCAGTCAAAGACCCATTGACTGAAGAGGCAGCCAGGTCTCCAGGTAAAAGGACCATAGCAAGGATACATGGTAATGGATCATTCTGTCCATTCCCCAAATAACCAATGGTCATTTATGTAGGTAACTGTATTATGAATGTAGGGGAATGTATTAGCTAGGGTTCTCTAGAGAAACAGAATCAGCAGGAAATATCTGTAGATATAAAATTTATAAAAGTGTCTCACACAACCATGGGAATGTAGAGACCAAATTCTGTAGGGCAGGCTGTGAAGCTGACAACTACAACGGAGGGTCTGAATGAACTCCACAGGAGAGGCTCACCGGCTAAAGCAGGAAGAAGAGCCTGTCTCTTCTGAATCCTCCTTAAAAGGCTTCCAGTGATTAGATTAAGCATTGTTCATTGCAGAAGACATTCCCCTTGGCTGATTACAAATGGAATCAGCTGTGGATGTAGTCAATGTGATCATGATTCAATTCTATGAAATGTCCTCATAGCAACCAACAGGCCAGCACTTGCCCAACCAGACAAAGAGGTACCACCACTTGGCCAAGTTGACACATGAACCTGACCATGACAGGGAATATCAAAGCATTTTGATGACTTTTAGACACAGGGTCTGAGTCAATCTTGAAATCCAGAAGCTCATAGCTTTGTCATGACCCTCCTGTTAGAGTAGAGGCATGTGGTGCCAGGTAATAAAAGGAGTCCTAGTCAAGGACTGGCTTACTGAGGTACCACTGAGGGAGCAATTTGTCATTTCCCCAGTGCCTACATGTATAATAGGGGACAACCTACTTGGTAGTTGCTGTAACCTCATAATTTGGTTCTTGACCTTTGGGGAAAGGGCTGTCACAATGGCGAAGGACAAGGAGAAGCTTCTGAAATTGCTCTTCCCCCACACCTCTCTTGGCCAAAATAGTAAATCACAAACAATATTACCCACATCAGGGGGTGGGGGAAGCATGTGGAGTGGGGTTAGTAATTAGTGCCGCCAGTGAAAATTTATGGGATGCAAGAGCATCTGTCCTCATCAGATCTTCATCTAATTCAGTAATCTGGTCACTCAAGCAGCAAGATGGATTCTAGAAGATGATGGTAGACTATCTCAAGGTCAACCATATGGTAGCTCCAATTGCATCTGCTGTGGCAGACAGGGAATTCTTGCTAGAGCAGAGTAACCTGATACATGGTATGTGCCCACTGATAGGATGAATGTATTTTTTGTATTATGATCAGAAACAGTTTGCACTCACATGGATTGAGCACCATTCTACATTTTCAATTTTGCCTCAGAGCAATGCTACCTCTTTTGTCCTCTCATAATATAGTCTGAAGAGAACATCACATTCATCCACCATATCAATTATATTATGCTAATATGGCCAGATAGGCAAGAAGTGGCTAGCTCACCGGAGGCCCTGGAAAGATTCATTGTATTAGTTTCCCAGTTGCCAAAACAAATTCATATGATAGCTTGGCTTGAACAATGGGAATTTATAGGCTCATGGTTTTGTTACTAGAAGTGCAAAACGCTCATTCAGTTTGGGCACATCTTTACTAATAACATCTTCAATGGGCTACTTACAAATGGAGTCACACCAACAGGACCAGGGATTGGGACATATACCTGTCTTTTGGGGGAGACTTGACTCAGTCCCCATTATACAAATTCCTGAGGGTGGGAAATAAACTCAGAGTCAGGGGTCTGGAAGATCAGTAAAACTTCAGGGGTTCAGTGGTTGGGATATATCAGAGCATTCCCTCTAAAGTAAGAGTCAAATTATTACATTTTGCACTTCCTACCACAAAGAAGGAAGCACAACACATGCCATGTCTCTTTGGGTTCTGGACACAGTATATTTCACACCTGAGAATCCTGACTGATTCCAGATATTTTGTGACATGGAATTGAGTGGGGCCCAGAGCAAGAGAGGACTCATCAGCAGATTTAGTAGGCAATGTAATGAACCCTGCTTCTTGTGACATATGACCAATTACAAGTATGAGGGGTAGCAAAAGATTCCCCTGAGGGAGCATCACAATGCAGGCCCCTTGCAGCAGAATACTTTGCTTTTTGAAGAACAACTCCTAGAATGTTACTGAGTCCTGACAGAAATGAGTGCCTGACATTGGGATGTCAAGTAGCTATACATCTTGAACAACCCATCATGATCTGGGTTCTGATAGACCTTCTAAGTCTGGAGGGCCCAGGAATAACCCATTGAGAGATTGAAATGGTACATTCAGGATCAAGCACTAGCAGACTAGAGTGTATACACAATTGTATGAACAGGCAGCCTGAAACATTTCACCATGTCATCTACCACTGCTGCACCAGTATCCTTTCCTCATCTCACATCTGTGGTCAAATAGGGGATCCCTTACAACTAGCTGATTGAAGAGGGAAAAACCCAAGCTTGATTATCGATGGGTCATCTCAGTAAGTTGATACAGTCCAGAATTGGACTGCAGCTGCACTACAGCCTCACTCAGGAATGGCCTTGAAAGATGGGGTAAAATCCTTCTAATAGGAAGGATTTTTAACGTGTACCCATCTTCTTTTAATTGTCCTGAGGATTGGTACGTATTCATGGGTAATGGTGTATGGTCCGGCTAACTAGTCAGGAGTATGGAAGGAGAAAAAGTGAAAGAATGGGGCAAGCAGATTGGGGTGGAAGTACCTGGATGGACATACGGGAGTGGGAATGAAGTGGAATGATCTAAAGCCTACCAGAAAGCTTCTACCATAGAAGAAGCGCTAAACAACCAAGGAGACAGAATGACTTGGCCAGCCGACATTAGCAGGGTTCAGTTAATAGCCATCCTTGTGCCAGCACAATGGGCATGTGACAGAATGACCATGGTGGGGGGTGCTGGAGGTAATGCATGGGCTCAACAGCACAAGTCCCACTTACCAAGACTGACTTAGCCACTGTTGCCACCACTTGTCCATCCTGCCAGCAACAGAGACTGATGCTTAATTCCCAATATGGTACTAATCCCTGAGAACATTAACTGGCTACTTGGTAGCAAGTTGGCTAAATTGGGTCCTTGCTCTCCTGGAAGGGCTTTAGATTTGTTCTAACAATAACAGACAATTACTGTAGGCATAGAAGATCATTCCTGCCTGGAGGACCTCAGCCAACTTGACTGTCTCAATGCTTACAGGGCATTTGTCCACTGACATAGATTTCCACATAAAAGAAGTATGGAAGTGGGTCCACGGGATTCACTGGTACTGTCAGTCCTGATCACCCAAACCAATCAGCCTGATAAAACATTAGCTCAGCAGAAGTGCTAACTCAGAAGTGATAATTTATAAGGATGGGGCATGGACTGCACCATGCATCAAAGATCTTAATAGGATTCTGTGTCACATTCAGGAAGAATACATGGGTCTGGGAACCAGGTGTGGAAGTAGAGTTGATTGTGCTTCCCATTACTTTCAGACACCCACTTAGAGGATTTGTGCTTCACAGTCCCACAGCTTTTGGCTCTGTGTATTTAGATAACCTGGTTCTTAAAGATGAAGTATTTCCTCTGGAAGGCACAGCAAGTATTGCATGGAATTATAAGCTACTGCTGCTTTCTGGACACTTCAGACTCCCTAGGAGCCAACAGACCAGAAGATGAGTCACCTTTCTGGAAGGAGGAATTGGTCCTGGTTATCAGGTAGAGGTAGGGCTACTGTTATAGCACAAATTCAGAGGTGATTCACCTGGGTACCTCTCTGTATCCCCTTGTTCAACGTTGATGACAAAATGGACAAGTGCAGTAGCCATGGCCTGAGGAACACACAGTGAACCAAGGGCTGAAATTCTCAGAGACGAGCATCTTGGGTAGTACACCAGGTGAGGCAGAAGTACTTGCCAAGGGTGAGGGGAGTCTACACTGGAGAGTGAAAGATGGAAGGTGACAAGTGTCAGTTACAGACCTGGGACCAGTCAGAGGTAGGGACAATAGTTTATCCAACTGACTTTCCTCCTGTAATGTTCCCAAAGAAGAGAGGCCCTCCAGAATCCTGAAAGGGTTCCTGCTGCATCTGATCTGAGGGAGTGGATCCAAGCAGGGCAAAGGATGGCTGTGGTGAACATAGAGAGTTGCTTCTGGGATCATTCATGGAGGAAGCACTTGTTCCCCAGGTTGCCAGTGCTTCCAGCTTCAGCTGTCAGCTAATGCTGGGTTTGTCTCAGCTGCAGAGTTGCCTCTCCCAAAGGCATGCTCTTCCCTAGGAAAGGGGTAGGGGTACATCCAAGGACTGATTGAGGCCACAGTATAAAGAACTGGCCATTTTGTCCCAATGTCTGACAACTCTCCCAAGCCATATATGCTGCAGAACTTCTTGCTGGGCTGGGTGAGACTCTCCTGTGCCTGCATCACAATTTGACTTCTCCTTCTAGCCAATTCTGCTTCCTCTCCCTTCATGCACAAGTATTGATTCCAATAAATACCCTGTAGGTCAAATTCCATCTCAGCATCTTCTGGACAGCCTAACCTGCAACAACGGACTTTATTAATGGCATTTTGTGTGTCAAAATTCATTTCTAAAATCCTGAATCAGGATTTTTATTTTAAACAGCACCTGATTATCCTACCTTTAGTATAGATGCTCCTACATTCCATCAAAATAACCAGGCGGTTGTAGGAAAGAATGCATAACATTAGGGATCAAACTATTGCCACATTAGGAATTTTCACTGATTGCAATGCCAGTGAAACCAGATGAAACTCTGGGCTGGCCCAGTTGAATACTTTGCACAGTCTCCTTTGGTATACGTATGGCAAAGCACAGAAACAACCAGTGTAACTAGCATATTCATGGAACACAGCCATGTGTCACTCACTGATATTTTGGTCAATTTTTCACCTTTACTTAATTAATAAATTATTAAAGCAGATACAGTACTAAACCCTAGCTTACTGACTATCAGTTGCTAGCCTTGCTGTGGGTCCTAGTTCAGGTTCATCACTGAGAGGGGATTGTCTCAGAACCCCTCATTGTAGGAGCCCTAGACCTCGTAACAATCGCACATGTTCACTGTGCTTGTTTGAAAGGATTACGTCCCCTAGAAAAGCCATGTTTAATCCTGAGAGCACTCATAGCCAGAGACCTTTGGAGATAAAGAAGGAATATGCCCCTGAAGGAGCTTCATGAAACAAGAAGCCTGGACAAAAAGCTAGCAGATGCCACCCATATTTGCCATGTGCTTTTCCAGTTGAGAGAGAAAACCTGAACTTCATCCGCCTTTCTTAAGTGAAAGTAACCTCTTGATGGTGCCTTAATTTGGACATTTTATAGATTTGCTTTTTTTTTTTTCTTTTTAAATTTGCATATGGGCAGGAGGCACCAGGGATCGAACTCCAGACCTCCAGGTTGGAGCTCTGCCTGCTGAGCCACGGCAGCCGCCCTAGATTTGCTTTTAATTGGGACATTTTCATACCCTTAGAACTGCAAACTTGTAATTTAATAAATTCCCCCATTTTAAAGCTGTTCCATTTCTGGTATATCACATTCCAGCAACTTGCAAACTAGAACACTTACCTACATAGATAAAACTGAAGTTCATCTAGGACCATATCTAGGGATCCTTGGTTAAAGACTACTTACAATAGGAATTTGGTCATTTTTAAGGATCACAATTCTCCACTAACAAAGATCTTAAAAAACTGACACTGTATTAAGTCACTGTCTATGATATGCTATTTTCCTTTTGCTATTTTTCTATTTCTTTCTGGATTCAAATCCTGACTCTGCCATTTAATTATGGCATGACTTGGGGCAAGTCATTTAATCTCTTAATGCCTCAGTTTCCTTGGCTGTAAGGTAGGGGTGCTAAGAGTTCCAAGCTCTATGGGTCATTGTGAAGAATAAATAAACAATACATATAAAGAGCTCCAAATAATGTGGATCCTTTGGCCCCATGGGATGTTAGCTGATCTTGTAGCTGGTGGTGGTGAGTAAACTGCTGGTATTACTTTGTCACAATGCATAATAAATGCACCTTTTTTTGCATGGGCAGTCACCGGGAAATGAACCCAGGTCTCTGGCATGGCAGGTGAGAACACTGCCTGCTGAGCCACCATGGCCTGCCCAATAAAGGCACTTTTAAAGTGTCTTGTATATGACAATTTCTAGAGAAAAGGATGTTTTAGATTTCATAGTTCACTGAAATCATCCATTATTCAGAAGAGAGTATGGCTATGAAATGGTACACCCTGCTGAGACCACGTTATAAACAAGAGACAGGTCCTGTGAGAACACTGGTACAACGACATAAACGTCCTTGCTACAATGCTAGAAAGTCCAGATTAATTCTATTTAACTTTCCATGATTCAAGTGAACTGATTTTGCACAGTTACCTCACAGGTCTTTTGAAACCAAATTGAAAGGAGGAATTAGACATTTGTGAAGTCCTCAAAGATTACTTGAAGAGATGTAAGTGATTACATGTCTATTTAATACAACCTTTAAGAAAAGTGATTACTTACTTAAACTTTGGGATAATGTGGAATAAGGTAATTAAGACACAGATGGTCTTTTGGTTGAAGGAAATCAGACAAAATCCAGGTCATATATAGTTGGAGGGAAGTAGCGATTAGTTATGATAAATTTTAATCACTTATTTACTTATTTCCACCACCCCCCTCCCGCCACTGCCCTGAAATGATTTAGATATACATGACTGCTCTAGTTTGCTAGCTGCTGGAATGCAATATACCAGAAATGGAATGGCTTTTAAAAAGGGGAATTTAATCAGTTCCTAGTTTATGGTTCTAAGGCCAAGAAAATGTCCCAATTACAAGTTTATAGAAATGTCCAATCAAACGCATCTAGGGAAAGATATCTTGGTTCAAGAAGGTCAATGAAATGCAGGGTTTCCTCTAGTGAGAAGGCACATGGCGAACACAGTCACAGTTTCTCTCTCATCTGGAAAGGCACATGGTGAACACAATCAGGGTTCCTCTCTCACCTGGAAGGGCACACGGTGAACACGGTGTCATCTGCTAGCTTCTTCTCCTGGCTTCCTGTTTCATGAAGGTCCCCAGGAGGCATTTTCCTTCTTCATCTCCAAAGGTCACTGGCTGGTAGACTCTGCTTCTTGTGGCTATGTCATTCTGCTCTGCTCTCTCTGAATCTCTTTCCTTCTCCAAAATATTTCCTCTTTTATAAGACTCCAGAAACTTATCAAGACCAACCCAAACGGGTGGAGACATCGTCACCTAATCCAGTTTAACAACCACTCTTGATTAAATCACATCTCCAGGGAGATGATCTGATGACAGTTTCAAACATACTGTACTGAATAGGGATTATTCTATCTTTATGAAATGGGATTTTGATTAAAACATGGCTTTTCTAGGAGACATACATCCTTTCAAACCATCACAATGACCTATGTAGGAGAATCTGGAAATTTTCCAGGTCCTTCAAGATTACCCAGATGCACAGAAAAAAGAAATGGCAAAGAATACCATACATGCTTTTAACCCTAGAGGGAAATGGAAGAGACAAAGTCGCTACAATTGGATGTTCCCCAGAGCATGTCAAGAGTAAGCTTTGCTTTTCCAAATATGTTCATGGCTCATTAATCTCAACCTAATTTCTGCATCTGACCCCAAAACTGAAATACCCTCTTTTGGCCACAGCCCAAATGATTCCGAATGGCACAGAAGAATTTCCATTCCATATATACTCACTATATACTTCTGAATGGATCCAAAAATAAATTTCCATTTACCTACATGGTGGGTATTATCTCATCCTGAGAGTATTTATTTTTTTCTTGGCATCAAGAGCACAATCAGTCTCCTCAAACCTTCCCAGAGGATCCCCTGGGAAACAAACCATCAGAAGCAGGCAGGTCCTTCGAGACCGTTTTGGCACTAAGACACTGAGGGCCAGAAGCCCTTTTATAATGACAATCAGAAGACAACACATGCCTACCTTCAAAAGCCTCAAGGAAGCCAGGATGGTCCAGAATAGGGGTGTCTTCTCGTTAGGTTCTCCAAGAACCTCTCTGGGATGTCTATCCAACTCTAGAAAAAGACATCTGTTAGGCCATGGGGATTTAGCTCTTCCCCCTTATTATTCCATATCCCTCATATGAGGGAGGGGGACTAGATGGAAGAGAGACATTTTAATATTCCATTTACAAGCCTGTTTTATTTTGCAGAGAAGCAGCTTCTTCTAATCGTATTTTGTGTATTTTTTTTGTATGCTGTATAACACGGTCACATTTTATTATTTTTCCATAATAAGCGTACTGTTATCACAGCACCATCTATTGAATTTTTGCTCGTTTGTTTGTTTTTTGGGAAGTGCATGGACCAAGAATTGAACCCAGGTCTCTCGCATGGCAGGCATGAATTCTACCACTGAATTACCCTTGCACACACGTTATATATATATTTTTTAAAGCCACATACTTTAAGTTCACCCCCAAATCATTGGCCAAGATGGTACCCACACTTTTAAGAATGGAAATAAAATGAATTAAATGGTACCTTAATGAGTATATTTCAGAGGCACCTACTATATTTTATAGGAAGTGCATGGCTTCATTTGACCTTATAACTTCATAGAACTTTTATAGCAAATTTCATACTTATAAAATATTTTACAATCATCTTAGTTATTTAGAAGTGAGTTATCATCTGCATTTGTGTTTGGACAAATAGCATGTCGAACCAGAAATAGCACAAGAAGATGTTGCACCTTCAGACCTTCATTATGAAGTGTTTTCCAATATGCAGGGATATCCCAGGGTGCTGTCACCCACATTTCATCAAAGGATTCCTGCAAGGCTGCTCTAATTCCCTAACCTGCATTACCCCACAGCAGCATCTCTGTGAGGGAGAGAGAGCCTGCACAGTGTACATTTTGCTTAAATATTAACTCCACGGGAGCCTTAATTGGACACCCTCACAGATCTCCATGGGGTGGCTGCATGTTTGGGGAATACTGCCAGGCATGCACGAAGTTGCACAATACTTTGGTTCAGATCTCCTGATAAACAAGAGCGGGGCACACGCGGCAGCCTTGCCATGCTGATTTATAAGGAGGCACTGTGTCCTGCAGAACCAGGAAACACGTACTGCTGCAATGTGAAAAGTGATGAAAAGCTCTAACTCCAAACGACATTATGGACTGATGGAATATGCTGTCTGGTCTCAGCATATCGCCACAGAACACACGAAGCAACCAAGTAGCTTTCTCCTATCTATTGCAGACAGAGAAGAGGGATTTCTTACCCCTTTTCAGTTTGCTGCCTGTCAGAGCAGGCTTCAGCCTTGGGTGTCTCGAGACCAAGGTCCTGTCAATGTTGACAAACAGCATTTATTTCATTTCTCAAATAAATGTAAACTTCCCTCCTCCCCCATCAAAGCAGGCATTGCGCTTTTGTGCCTCATGTTTTTCCAACGAGCCTTAAAATCCTCAGCTGTGTCGTTAATATGGGTCCAGATATTGATTCCCCTGGTTTGGTCTGTGAGTAGCTTTTTATGAAAAGCATTGAGTCAGCTGTTCAAGTCAGCTGGACTACTTTACATGCTCAGAATGTGTTGCTTTTGCTGCTGAGTAGTGAAAAATCAAAGAGGACCCTTTAGTCATTGAAGCTCTGTTTGGATTACTGTGGGGTTTTTAGTTCTATGTCTCAGAGCTGGGACAGAATGCAAAGAAAAATGATTGCCTTCCCCATCATAGGTCCTGCCCCATGTTCTTTTCCACCCCCCACAGGTGCATGAAATCTTTTAAGGAGAGACTTCGCCGTTATGTGATATTATTATGCACTTCAGATATAACATTCACATATCTTTCTCTGACTCACTTGACCAGACTGTTTGCCATCATTCTCTTTTGCAGATAACCAGCTCAGCGGTGAAGATGAGCTGCTGTGACTTTTCTCTGGAAGCATCTTTTTGATCATTCAAAAGTAAGTGAGATAGGGGTGCATGAGTGGTTCAGTGGTAGAATGCTCACCTTCCATGAAGGAGACCGGGGTTCGATTCCTAGACCATGCACCACCCCAAAAAAGAAAAAAAAAGTAAGACCTCAGGCTGAACCTCCATCCCAAACCCAGTTCCCTCCCCCAACCACCTTCACCTTAACTATCAGCTCCCTCCTACCTACTCCCTGTCCCATCCCCTGCCCAGCCCAGCCCAGCCCACCCCAAGGAAACAAACCTCTTCCAGATTTCCTGGTCAACCCCATTTGAGATTCCCCAGGGAGGAACCAGAAGCCATGTTTGGTCAAATAAACAAGCTAATGTCAGTGGAGATGTTTCTTCTTCTGCTGGGCTTTAGGGAACTTGCTGAGTTAGTGCTCTTGTTCTTTCAATCCAGCTTCTGTGTGATGGGAACAGTGTGGTGGGGACACAAAATTTGGTTAAAATCAGCATCTTGGCATCTGCACTCAGATTTAGGTGGGCAATAGGAGACCTGGGAAATGAAGGCCAGGCCCAGCTGGACCAGAGTGGGTAGAAGATGCTTTGGAAGCCAACAGGTGAGAATAGAAAGGTCTTTAAAGGCTTCTGAGGAGCCCGAAGAGGAACCAGAGTCTTAGCGTGTTGGAGTTGTTGCTGTGGGCCTGGGTGAGCTCAGAGCCCACGGCTTCCTGTTGGGCACGCCCGAATCCGGATTCCTTTCAGAAAGCAGGTTCATCAGGTGAGCAACTAAGCCTCCCTGGGTTCCTGGAAATGCTGCCCACAGAGCTCTTCCTGGCCCTTCTCCAGGAGGCCCAGAGTGGTGTGGAAGGCAGTGGTGCAGGGCTGGCTCTACACTGGGGCCTTAAGGAGCAGCTGCCTCCCTGGGAGACTTTATGAGCTGCACTTGGTGGGCTCCATGACCTGCTTCCAGAAGACTCACTCTAGGACATGGAAAATTCTGGTCCTGGATTTATGGAAGTGCTCTTATCAGGACTTCTCCAACTGCAGCTCACAGCTTGGAGACCTGGGAAATGAAGCCCATCCCCTGGCCTAGGGGCAAAAAGTGGAGGGTCCAAAGGATGGGAGGAAGGCAGCCCTCGGCTCCCCTGGAGGTGGAATCAGGGACCTTTGCCTCCAGGAGGCCACCTGGGAGGAAATCCTCACCTGCCTCATTAAGGTCAGGCAGGGCATGAGAAACTCAAGATTTTTGTTAAAATGTCAATCCAAAATATTAAGAAGATCCCAAAGGTGGTACAGCTGGACTCTAGCAGAGTTTGGAGGTGAGTTGCACCCAGAAACAGTCTGCCCCAAGGAGGTTTGGTTCCTCACCTGAGCCCAAGGTTAATCTGTGCAGACTCCCCCTCTCTGCCAACTGCATGTTTTCCTAGATGTCCCCGAGGATGGAGGAGCAGTATTGGCCAGCTCACCTCTCACTTCCTCAGTCCGCACCACATCTAGGCACTGCATTTGGTCTCCATCTGCTTTCTGGAAAGTCACCTGGGCCAGGTGCCCAGGTGCCTCAAGGCCCCTTGGTGACCCTCTCCATCACTAATTGCCACCTTTTGGAGTCAAACTGGATGCATCGGCTCCTGGACCTGAATGTAGATCAGCTGAAGGACCTGAGTGGTCTCAGCTTGACCAGCCTGAGTCCTGGGTGTCCTCAAGATTCTGCTAGACAGAGCCTCAGCCACCCTCAAGGATCTGCATTTAGATGAGTGTGGGGTCATGTCTCAGCTCAGTGTCCTCCTGCCTGTTCTGGGCTGCACCCAGCTGAAGAACCTCAGCTTCTGTGAAACTCCATCTCCAGCGCTGTCCTGGAGAAATTGCTAAAGCCATCGGGCTGAGCAAATGAAGCCACATGCTGTATTCTGCCCCTCTGAGTTCTATGAAGACACCAAGGGGACTCCCCACTTGGGGAGACTTGCCCAGCTCCGTGCCAGGCTGAGGCACGGTGGCCCAGCATGCCCTGCTCCAGGGTCATCCTCTGTCCTCGCTGTGGCAGCAGGACCTTCTGTGATCCAGGATCCATCCTGTGCCCCTGTTATGTACCTGCCTAGCCGGAGTTCACCCACCAAAGGCTGGATTCTAGGTACTTGGCAGCTGAAGCCAAGCACAGAAGTGCATCATGAAGAAACACCAAGACTGCTAATTCAGACAACATCTCCATAAGAACAAGGAAAGGACCAGTGATCCAGAAAGGGGAAGATGGTGAATGGGGGTTGAATGGACCCTCTGCAGCATGTGTGCCATCGAGTCAGTAATATGAATCTGATTTTCTAGAGGGCAGTTGGGAATTGAGAGGAATGGTAATCCAGGAGCTATCCCTGCCTGGATATTTATAAATAGAAATAAAATAAATATCAGTCTAAAGAAAAAAGAATGATCAGTCAGGGAGCAAGAAGTCTTGACAAACATGATGTAAAATAAAAACCGTTCACTTTTGAAATGCATCCTTAAGGTCAGAGATGGCTGGGATTAGGAGTCAGTAATGTTGCCCTGTGTACCGAGTGCTCAATAAATATCTTTATCATCATCATGATGAGGGAGCTATTAAGTGATGGCAGCCTCTGAAGAGCTCACGATCATTAACCATTCTTAGGGAATCAAGTGAGGGTGATAAGTTCTTCCAAAATATGAAACGAGATTATTATAGCTCTGCAAAGTGTAATTGACTAGATGATATCCAGGGCTCTGGGAATTCATTGACTTCGCTTGGCTAATCCCTGGTCCTATATCCTCAGTGACTTACCAATAATGTGAATCATCTCTCTCAAATTTGGGAGAGGTTCATTTATCATTTCTTATTATGGGAATCATGTGTGTGAATGCCAAAAGGTTTTTCCCAGTCACAGTTTCTGACACAGGCTCAGAAATGTCCAATCTCAGTAGTTTAAATACACTTCAAAACCTAAAGGGAAGGAAGCTGTGTGTTTCAAGATTCAAACTTTGCCTTAGGGCCAAACTGCACAGGCAGGCATAGGTCTCATGTGTGTCTTCACTTTATCTGGGATGTTGTAGACACTCTTACATTAGGATGAATCTTTTTGTTTGTTTGTTTGTTTTTATTTATTTTTTTACATGGGCAGGCACCGGGAATCGAACCCGGGTCTTCTGGCATGGCAGGCGAGCATTCTTGCCTGCTGAACCACCATGGCCCTAGGATGAATCTTTTTTTTTTCACTTTTAAAGTCTTTTATTACAACATAATTTAATAAGCTCTGTAAAAGCAGAGCCTCAAAAAATTGGTTAAGAACTCATGCTTGTTTCTCTCCACAGAAATCTTTAGTAAAAGGTGAAAGATTTATACTATCTGAAGAGAAACCAGAGTATGGGGATGAATCTTTTTAACTGGTATAAAACTAATAGCTGCTGCTAAAGTTTTCTATTCTATTACATTCCAAACACTAGGAGCCATTCATTGGGTATCAACCATGTAGCAGGCACTGGGAAGAGAGGTCTAATACAGCATTTATTTTAATTTTCACAAAACTCCAGGAGTTTTTATTCTATTTTGTAGAAAAGGAAAGAGAAGTTAAGGTGCTTATGTAAAGCCACAGGGCCGATCAATTCACAGTCATGTTTTGAACAAAGACTGATTTGATTCTAAGGACATAATTCTCACCTTTTATGCTAAATCGGAGCTATACAGCCTGGGGGTCACATGGCTACTTGCCCTTGAAATGTGACTTGTGCCTGGTCCAAGTGAAATGCGCCACAGTGTAAAATATATACCAATTTCAAAGAAGTACAACCCCCCCACCAATATCTCAATAATCTTATATTGATTAGATTTTGAAATGATAACATTTTGGATATATTGGGTTAACTAAAATATATTATTTAAATTAATCCCCTTTTTTGTTTTACTTTTTAAAATGTGGCTGCTAGCTATTTTAAAATCACAAATGTGGCTTATGTTTTCAGTGGAAAGAGCTGTGCTGCTTATCTGTGTTCTATTTTAAGGCATTTTCACAATTTACAAATAAATGTTGTTTAGAACCCTAGAAATTTTTTTCTTCCCTCTAAAAAAAATCCATGCGATTGAAACTAAAAGAATAGTGATAGACTAACTGTGCTGGTTTGAAACTGTTATATACCCCAGAAAAGCCATGTTCTTTTAATCCTAATCCAATTGTGTGGGGCCAGACCAATTGTTTAGGGTGGAACCTTTTAATTACACTGTTTGGAAATGTGGCCCTGCACATTCAGGGTAGGTCTTAATTAGCATATTGGAGTCCTTTAAGAGGAGAACATTCTGGAAAAAGCTCAGACACAGATGCTTGGAGATGCTATGAGAACTGTTTGAAACCAGAAGCCTGGAGAGAAGGGCAGCATATGTTGCCATGTACCTTCTGTTATGACAGAGAAACCCCAAACTTGATTGGCTTTTCTTGAGTGAAGGTATCCTCTTATTGGTGTTTCACTTTGGACATTTTCATGGCCTTAGATCTGTACATTTGTACCCTAATAAATCCCCTTCATAAAAGCCAATCCATTTATCTGTGTATTGCATTCTGGCAGCTTTAGCAAAAGGAAACACCAGCTGAAGAAAATCAAATAGTTATAAGACAAGGATGAAAGACATAGTTTTGCTTTTTAACTTGGCTATTTTCAGATTTCAGGTCAATTATATTCTGTTGCCTTAATTTTCTTCAAGTGTTCGCAGTTTCTTTGTTTGTTTCAGAAGGCCAAGTACAGGTGTGGGGGAAGAGGGCCTTTACATTAATATACTGTTTTCCCTCTTTAAAGTTCTCTTTTGTAATCTATTCATTCTAAAAACTCTGCTGTTCAAACACGTGGGGCCTTGTCCAAAATTCTTATAAAACCAGGCAGGAGAAACATGGCAGACGGCCAGTAGCATTTACTATTTTAAAGATTACACTTTACTTAATACATTGCACAATTGCATTTCTCCAATGAATTTCATCATATGTCTGTGTAAATTTTGAAGATAAAGTCCTTGTATTAGATCACCTGATCATCCCAAGAGTTCCATGTTTTTCCACTTTTTAGCCATTTTTTGCAGTCCTCGGAGACACCGTGACTCAAAACTGAGTCGGCCTTACTATTTCAAAGAGTTTGAGGATGGCATATTCAAAAACCATGGCAAAGTTTTCAGATCAGATGTCCCACTCAGTTCAATGAAACTTAATCCTGAAATTTGCTGATGCCAGTGGAGAGACAGCAATATAAACCAATGGGGATAATTACTGCTTATTTCTGAGTTTGACATTCTATCTTCCGAAACAGCTTTCACTTGATTATTTAGAGAAAAAGACAGCAAGAGAAGCCACAGCCAGTAAGGCACACCAGCACAGCATAGCTCCATCATTTCCCTCAGTACCTCTCTTCCATCATCAGTTTTAATGAGACAAGAATTTGGGTTTCTTTATTCTCATGATGCAAGCGCCTGCGTATTTTTGTTGTTGATCCAGTCATTTATTCTTGTTCCAAATTTGGCTACAGAATCTGAGTCCAGTACTTTATGACAATGGAATCCCTAAGTGCTACCATAAATTATTTGCTCTTTATCAGTAAATAATGCAAGTGAGGCAACCAAACATGCTATATTACAAACCAAACCAAAACAGAATCTCCCCACAATGGGTTGTACAAAGGATGAAATTGCTAGGTGAGTCTCTAAGTATATTCCTAACATTCATCTGTTAGATGAGAAAAACCACATATAATAAACTATTACATTGAATCACTTCATTTAAGATAGGATACTGGGTTTAATTTCACTCTCCTATATGTTACCCTTTTATCACAGGGGAGAGTGAGATAATAGTTCCAACTGATGTAGAAAAAACATTTATATTGATTTATAAATAAACAATATGGACTTTGCATTAATCCCTTGGCTGTTCCCTTAATTATTTTCCAAGCATAAGATCAGGGCATAATACTATTCTATATGCAATACATTATAACCACATTTCTTGCTCTCTATTTGTATTCAAGGAGTTACACTCTTTATTTTCCTTCCCAAATAATTGAAAAGTTGGCAAAATGCCATTCGAGTAACTTTCTTATTTTTCACTCCCACCTTAAAAAAAGCTATTTCCAAATATTTGAGTACTTCAAAGTGGCCTCCATCTTTACCTGATATTTGTGTGTGTGGTTTTTTTAATCACCAGTGCAGCAAAATTCATCACTGCAATTTACTAGGACACATGGAAAAATTCACAGCCCTTTTATCACAAAAATGCTGATGTCCAAGAAACATGATAACACAAATTTCCTGTGAGTGATGTTTACAGTGTAGGTGTGATTAAGGACCCACCTGGGAGTGACATGGAGTTTAAAAGTCAGCATGATCTATGAAAATCAGTAGCAGCTGTCTCTTGAACAGCTCATGTGATCCAGAGAAAGCTGGGTAAACGGGACTGCTTCTCACCAGCGTGTGTAAGCTCCGAGATGTTCATACCCGTTTCCCCTTGAGATAGTCCACTCTGGAAGACCCCACTAGGCAGCACCATTTTAAATATCCACGAGGACCGTTCTCACTATGTACTCAATGGCAGGATCAGAGCCCCTTACTGGACACGTCTTATCTGTGCATCTTCTTCATCCCTCCTCTGGGTATTGGAACAATTTGGGATGAGGATGGTTTTGGAGAAGGGGTTTTGTCCAGGTATCTGTCTTAGCGTTTTGATATAAAGAACTTCTATAATTTACACAGGGATATAATGTACTGCAGGAGAAAAATTAGAACAATTAACTTCTATGCCCTTACTTCACTGCTGTGCTTATTAAAATCATCACACATGTCTACTAGTTAGGACACCTTCTTAGTCTCCTCCCAACTCTAAAAGGTAAACAGATATTCTTTAAAATTTGGGAGCAAAGCAAAAGAATAATTATTCCTGAGAAGATTATATGTACTATCAGTTCATAGTTAATATTTCTCAATCACTTCATCTAAAGACTGGATTATCTCTCCCTGGAGAGGTAATCAAAAAGGTAGATTTAACAAAAAGGTGCATGACAGCCCAAATGACCTATTTTTAAATAATGCTTTCTTAGTTAATAGTAACTATAATTTTTAAAGGGAATATAGTTAGAAACATGGGGAGATGGACCCAGGTTACCATCGATCCAAATCCCTGTTCTGCCACTTGCCTGGTATGGGAATTGCTCTGTGCCTCAGCTTCCCCATTTGTTCAATGGGGATTATAATAGGATCTGCCTCACAGGGCGGTTGTGAAGATTGTGTGTCAATACATGGAACAAACTTCGAGCAGAGTGTGGTAGATGGTAGATGCCAACAGTTGGAAACTTCCTAAAATGTAGTGATGACCCAGCTGCTAAAAATGGATACTAATATATCTGTAGTGTCACAGAGCTTTTTATTTTTGTGGAGAAATGCTAATCAAAAACAGCACCATGATACTCGGTCAGTAGTTCAACAGACAGGTAAAGTGGAGATTGGAGACAAATGTTGGAGAAAATCTGAAAATATTTGGGGTCTGAATTGCCCTGTACTATAGTATTTTCTCATCATTTAAACATAGACCCAAATTGACAACTAAATTAGTTGCACTATGACTATCAATAGTCTAGAAAATTTAGAAAATACAATTGCAATATTTTATTTCTGGAAAGTTTTTTTCCTTGGTCTGTTTTATCTGATATGAAGCAAGGAATTCTGCTCAAGAGACTTGACAATAATAAACAGAAGACAAAAACTTTCATTGATTAAATTAGACAAATAAAAATATGAAGGTAATTAAAGTAAAATCATAAAAGCTCTCTATTCTAAAACATAAGGAGTCTCTAAATCCCAGTTTAATTTTTCTTGTCATGTAGAATACCCAACTGCAATAAAAAAAGAAACTTTCTATTCTCTGCGCTTGTGTACAACTTTTAAACTAGCCTTCTGTCCTTTAAATGTTATCAATTAAATCACTAGTAAGAGATCCCCACAGCACAAGTATCTTGACTTTAAATTCAACAGTGTTTAAGGTTTAAAATAAAAGAACTGCACATGTAACAATTACATATAAAACTAATTTATCATATTTTATTAACAGATTTATTAATCTGAAATAATTTTCCATTAACAGAAAACATCATTTTAATTAATAATAAATTAATCAGATTTATTAATCTGAAATAAATTTTCCATTAACAGCAAACATTATTTTCTAAATAAGATAGACTCCCATGCTCTGACCAGTAAGAAAATTTTTAATCATGAGAGGTTTGGCATTTTATAGCTTAGTATTATTGAAAAGAAACATTTCAGATTCTTCAGGATTCAGGACTATGTCCTCAGAGACAGCTTCCATTGATCACTTTTTTCATATATGTGGGCCATATTTTCCTGTTTCTTTGCAAACAAAGGAAACAAAAAAATCATAGTTTTTGTTGAAATGGAATATTTCAAGTAATATAATGTAACCACTCTAGAAATCAGATTATCTTCTCTTTCCAGGGTTTGTTGTTTTTGTTTCTGTTTGTGTGTTTAGTGACTTTTCCAAACTAATTCTGTAAAGCATGTATTATTTGTTATGTGTGACCACTGAAGTCCCTCCTCACATAGCTTAGTGATCAGCTAGAGATTAAACAGTTCTAAACCAATATTTCTTCCAGTGTCTGCCAAGGGGCCTTGAGTGTGAGTAAGGGTATGCCATCAATACTCACCCACGTAGTTGATAGCTCTGCTTTAGTCTTCCCTCTCTACTTATGCAAAGTCTCAAGGCTCACCCAAGATTAGGGCATTCTCTGGTCTTTTCTGAGCATGTGCACAGCCCTAGGCACATCTAAAGCCCTATCCATGTGAGAGCCTTTCTAGATTCTCAGGAATATGCTGCATCTTTTCAAATCTTGCTATAGATCTCTCACCCCCTAGTTTTTTCTGTCAATTATTCAGTTCAGCTATTGTTTGTCCCAACTTGAGTTCTGGCTCAAGTCCATTAATGATGGCTTGCAAGTGTGGAATTACAGAGAAACACCAAATAGGTCCAATAATGATAATTCTCTGGGAATGGAGTTTGAAGGAACTACCCCCTCCAGTGGCTGAAAAGCTACCTTCTTTCACCATACTTGTGAGCATTGGTTTTCCAGGCTACCATGGGCTTGGAAGGAGTGACTGAGGATTGGACAAGTTAAAATGCCTCAAAACTCTCCTTTCTTACCAAGATTCAGCCAATGTCCTTGAATAAACACTCCTCAGATTGCTGCAAGTCATTAGTTAATTTCCAGAGCTCAGAAAAAGCTGATTCTGATGAGTTTTGCTAGTGTTCTCTTTGCTTTTGAAGAGAAGAGAGTTTTTAAAGGTCCTTCCTCCAGCATTTCTGCTGGTGTCCTCAGTTCCCTTGATTCTGATTGAAACAATACTTCATCCAGTCTTCCACAGAAAATGCATAGTAAAATTTCCTCCCAGAGTTTTCCTTGCCTCCTCTTTGTAGTGTTGTATTAAATTACACTTGCACAGGTCTCCTTCTTTAAATTTTTTTTTTGCATGGACAGGCACTGGGAATCGAACCCAGGCCTCTGGCATGGCAGGCGAGAATTCTGCCACCATTGCCCACCTTCTTTTAAATCTTTTAATCATATTTTAAAATGTTCTCTTTTTCTCAGTCTTCTTTTATTTTCTCCCATGTCACTTGAAGCCAGGGGCATGGGAAAACCACAATAAACACCTTCCTTTCCTTCTATTTATTCTCATTATACCCGTCACCTCTGGCCTCAATTCTGCAGCTGTCTCTCCTCACTCTTGTTCTTCAACGTTCCTGCCTGTGCTGTTTGCTAGAGTTTACTATGCCAAGGCAGGGAATACTTACAGATTGTGCATCTCAAAATCCCCACTATTCTCCACTGCTCCTACAATTTTTAACCTTATTTCAATTTCCCTCTTCCTTATTTATGTCTGTTGTTTCCCAAGAGCAAAGGCTTTTAAAGTTGCCTAGAAAGAGATTGGGATGTGGGATATGCGGTGATGGCATAAGGTTGGGAAAAGCTGCAGTCACTTTGATCAGATATGCTCAGTTTTAATCTGTTTTATATACTTATATCTTCCTGTAAGTCTTCTCTTAAGCCACAGGATCCTTGGCAAAAGAAAAAGGTTTCAAAATGATTTCTCTGTGAAAAAAAACATTGTTGCCACAGATGACGATGATAGAAGATAGAACCCTATAAAATGAAAAGTCAACCCATCATTAAGCAATTCCTATTTCATATAGCAAACTGAAAATTGACGGATTTGTTAGAACTTCATATAATGAGTTGAATAGTGAGCCAGAGCTAAACTCATTATAAATCCAATTAGGAGGGATTTAGAAAGGAAGCTATATAGAAGTTCTGTCAGGAAGCAAAGAATATTGAATGAAACAAAAGGAAGAAATCTACATTCTTTCTTATGAATCCTCAAATAAATGTTAACTTTATTAATTTTATAGGTAAATAACAGTTTCTTTATTTGAAGTTGTTGCAACAATTCTCCTAGAGTCAATTATACTTTATGCATGCCACATATGGAGAGGTAATGTTTAAGATTGTTAAGCATTCTATGTGTTGACAATAAATATTTATCTCCTCAGGTAATTTTATATTTGGTTCTGGAAGAAGGCAACGACACTCAATGAGGTCCTACGAAAATTACAAACTATCCATCAGGGAATTAATCTTGAATATACTTAGAGTGGACCTTAAAACTTTTTAAAAGTTATAATTATTAAAATGATTATTCTTGAGTACAATAAAGGCCTCACTCAATAAACCAAATAAACATAAGCATTTAACTGGAGAAGAAAATATATGTTTTCTAAAAAGTGGATTACTACAGTGGACTAGCTACGAGTCCCTAGGAAGAATTGAATTTCAAGTAAATAATAGAATACTGTCTTTATGAAGGACATTATGAAGTCAAATATTACACTAATTGCATTATTGCATTGATTTGGACATAGAGACGTTCAAATCTTTCCTGAGAGGGTTTTTTTTTTTTTCTTTTTCTAGTGAAACCATGGACCTCATGGACCACGAGATTAAGGGAAAGTACTTGCACAGCTCCAAATGATCACTTCCCAAACTGGAAAGTTTGGTCTTGGAACTAGCTTCATGATGGCAGTTGGGAGAAAGCAGAAATAATAAGTTACTAGACTCTTGTGATCTCTAGCTGTTTTAAACTCTGCTCTGTGGAGCGCTCAGTGCCTTGTTGAAACAAAGCAGATTCAGTTTTCTGTTCTATCAGCTTTTATATCAGATTTGGTTAGAAAAATAGATTGTTTTGCTCAAAATATTAAAAAACCATGATTCCGTTGAAGATTTTGATTTTGTAAATAAGGAAACTGAAGCCTAGAGAAGATAACTGGCTTATTTAGAGGGCAAATACTGGCATAGTTGGAGCCAGAAGCTAAACCTATGGGATACTGGCAGAGGTGGGTCTTTCTTGGTACTCTCAGCCCAAAGCCTAGTTCTTATCCATATCAGATCTTAGCCTGTGTGTGATTCTCCTTCTCCCCACTTTGTCCCTTCCCACTTTAGCTTGCTCTCCTTTACTCTCTACTCCCTGTACTTTCTGTGATTGTTCTCCTGTGGGTTTAGAAGATGGCAGCAGAGGCTCTTTAAGTACTTATTTTAGTGAACAATTGGTTACAAGAAACAGAAAATCATTCAAACCAATGAAAGTAAAGGAAAATGGTATAATGTTATAAGGATCCAACATGCACTTTTGCTGGCCATCTGAGCTCAGAAAAGTAGACAGATTTAGCAAGTAGCTCTCTTGATATTACCCCAGGGATGCCTGGTGAGTTGATTCTGCTTCATTCTCTATGCTTGTTCCACCAAGCAGGGATGTGCACAGTAAATGTGTGTTTCTGCTTTACCTAACTTCAGCTGGCACATGATTACAGCTTTTGAGACCTCAATTCTCTATGACCTTGCAGCTGTAGCATCTAATTGTCCCCCCTGTTTCACTGTCTTTTAGTTCAAATCTTTAAGATCAAGTGTCTATTTGGCTCAGTCTAGCCAATGGACTAGCCATCCCACCCCACCAGTAAGTTATCCATCTCTTCTGGTGCAATGAACTGTTTATGTTTGTTCCATAAGTCTATCAACAAACATCTGATACAGCTGGACTATCAGTTGGTGAATATCCTATGTTCTAAGATCACATCCCAAATAGCTCACGTATTTCAGACTGAAAGTGATTCTATAGTCTTCCTCTGTGATTCATTTCAATATACTTCACCTAAAGTCCATATCATTCTAGCTTTTCCTTACCTAAATCTTATGAACATTTACATGCACAGAACTCTCTCCCTGTGCAAAGGGACTGACACCAAGGATGAAAATTAGACTTTGGTGGTGCTTTAAGTAAAGTGCTTATGCCGTTTTTATAGAACCTCCTTGACAAAGTTCCCTCTTATTATTAACCAGTGTCATATTTTGAATAGGGGTGTGTTTGTTTCAGAATGAGTCAGTATACTATGTAGGGTTGAAATACATCATTGTTTACTCTCTAACTTTATATTAAGAAATTCAGTACTACAGACTTACAACTAACATGACTAGTGATGAGATTCCTCACTAAAGAATACCTTGCCCTTCTCTCCCTTCTTCCTTCAGAAAGTCAGAACGACTTGTTCATCTTCAATGATATCTCAGCTATAAAAATGAAAGAATGCTGCAATATCTTGTCCACAGAAATGTGGTATAGACACACTGATTCATGATCAATAGGTCCTTTAAAGTATATTGGTCTATTAAATAAATGCTAAGTGTTGATACTGACACTACGAAGACATTATGAGGTATATAGTTGAGGGGTTTTACTTTTCAGGGGAAGTAAAAAACACCATTACTGACCATGAGCCCTTAGAGGATATAATAGCCATAAAGGTAAGAGTTTTAATAAATTTTGGATGTAAATGTCATATACCATAAGCCTGGAGAGGACAGATCCATTCCTGATATCATAACCAGAAAAGCCTGGAGAGGACAGATCCATTCCTGATATCATAACCAGAAATTTAACACACATCATTTTTGGGTAATGTTTGGGCATATTGACACTCTAAAGGTAATTTTTGGATCAGGATTGTTTTCTTATCCAATATGTAAACCATGTATTTCTCACTGTTCTTTAAAAATATCACAATTTCCAAGGTACCATATGCAAGAACTTAGTTTTATTCTGTTCCATAATGCTGGAGAAAATCATATATTTTAAATTATACCAAGAAGGATACAATATGGAATTCAGTATTGATGCTATATCTTTTCCAAATGGCCTAAACTGCTACTGAAATAATACGACAGCTAGCAAATTCAGTTAGGCAATATATAAGGGAGGAATTAAAATTAAAGCCTATTAAACAGTTATTCTATTTACACAATGGAGCAATGCATCATCAATGTGAGCTGGTGAATGTGTTAAAGATAAGAGATGACAATGACTGAAATGCCATAGGACCAGTAGAGACATAAATAGCTGGTTATCTGTGTACAAAGTCATTTTCTACCTTTGCTTTAGACAATCCTTTTAAGTTAGATTCTAACTTTAGTGTTTTCTAAAACAGCATCAAAAATTGTTTTTAAGTCATATTCATGTAGTATATATGAGGAAGCAGCTTAGGAAATAAACTACAAACAGCTTGATAAAACCTCCTTTGAGGAAGTTAGAATTACATGAAGTGCAGTAAGAGTTCATTTTCTCTATTTCTTAAGTTATTCAATTCTGCAACATTAGTAAGGTCTGACTTAAGAGTTTGAGCATGTTGTCCTTTTTTCATCACATTGTACAGCTTTGGGTTACCAGAAATATTGCTAGTAGGCATTTATTCCCTCCAACTCCAATTATGTAAGAGCTATTGAACATGAAGCAATAAGTTTTCAGTTCATTTAGTCATACTTGAGGCTGGATGCATACTGAAGTCAATACAACTTGGTTCTGATCCTCAGAGATTCCCAGGGTGGTGTCAGAAGAGAACACATATATGAGTATTCACCATATGATCTGGCATACGGTGTCCCTGAGGCAGAGGAGGGTCCCTAAACCAGCGAAGATTAAAATTAGCATCATGTCCTGACCCATCTGTGGTCATGATGGCAATGTAATGGATAACAATACAAATTTCTGGAAAAGTAAAAAAAAAAAATGGACGTAAAAACTTTTGCTTCTCTCACCTTCCCCTAGTCCATGCTGTGCCATCCCTCGGGATGCAAATCCAATTTTGCTTCCCCCAGTAAAGCCCTTCTGGGTCTCCTATAGCTTACCTGAAGAGGTCTAAATTCCTTTGGCTGCATCCTTCCCCTTTCTGGCTCCCCTAACTTCTCAAGCTCATTTCCAGTTACTTACATTTCTTGTTGCAATGCTCCAGTCGTACTCACATTCTACCCATTTGCCATTTCCCTAACCTAGAATATTCTTTTGCTCTTTCTGACTGTGGTATCCTTATCACCTTAAAAGACCAAGTTCAGGAGTCTCTTCCTTTGTTTAGCTTTATCCTACCTTCCAAGTAAAATCAATCACTACCTTTGTGCTACCACTGCAGTTTATCTCTACCTCTTGCCCATTGTAGCAATAGCGTAGTGTTTTGCAATTATTCATTTACATATTCAATTCCATGCCTACCCTCTACATCCCAGGACAGCCAAGAAGATGCTATTCATTTTTGTCTGCCTGGCATGTAGAAAATACTGGAAAAAAATTGCAATGAATGAACAAACAAATGAATTACTTCTCTTTGCTCTGTCATAGCAATTAATTCATTACATAATCCACTTGACTTCTAGTGAAAGCATCTTGAGGGCAGAAACAATGTCTTAAACATTTTTATCTGCCTAGTACATAAGATGAATGAAGAAAAAGACGAATTAATCTAGCAAAATTGCTTATTATTAATTACATTTTAAATCTGTATGAGACCACCAAACTTTCTTAATATGAAGACTCTTGCTACAACATAAGTATTGCGTTATTATTGTTTGGTAGACATTTCCACCTAAGATGATTTTGTGTGAGTTTTAATGATTTTAATGATTTTGCATGGATAATAATGACCCTGTCATTTTTGGCCCCACAGAATATTAACAAACAGTGATCTGGAAGTAATGTGGTACTAGATACAATGGAAATCATACAAAAAAAATGCATTTAAGTGAGACTTCAGAGCATACTCATTCTTGTAAACTGACCTTTATTCTGGCCATGCCCATCACACTCAGTAGGGTTGGAGGGTGACCCTTAGGGATCTGAGTCCTGGTAGTCAGCCCATTTTGCTGTTCACTGCAATCCAGAAAGGAAGCTATCAAAGCTCCAGCTGCTCCTGATGTGAGAGAGGCCTCCAGAGCAGCATTTGCTCTTGATCTGCCTTCCCTTGCTCTTACCAAAACAGCA
Source organism: Myrmecophaga tridactyla (assembly GCA_004026745.1). NCBI lineage: Eukaryota > Metazoa > Chordata > Mammalia > Pilosa > Myrmecophagidae > Myrmecophaga > Myrmecophaga tridactyla. Next base: position 92,472 of record PVIY010003501.1, read on the forward strand.
CTGCAACCTCTAAAGGGTGTCTGCAGAGCTCAAGACTTCCAGGTCCCTGTCCTCATATGGTTCCTATCCAGTAAAGGCATCCCCTCCAACATCTACACATCAAACAGAAAACCCTCTAACCATGAACTTCTATTCTTCCAGTTCACTGACTTGGTACCGCTGTTCCAACAGTTCATTGACCTCATCTGAACTTCCTGACCATCCCATTTCTTGTGTTACTCGGCCTAGAGTCCATGGCCCATCCTTGTAGGAGGTCCCTTGCAAACACCTTCAATTCCCTACATCAAGGGCCAGTAAACTAAGTCTCTCAGGCCAAATCAGCCTACTGTCTGTTTTTAGAATATTTTATATTGCAACACAGCCAAACACATTAGTTTGTGGATTGTCCATGGCTACTTTTGGACCACAATGATGAGTTGTGTTGTTGTGATAGAAACCATATGGCCCATAAAGTAAGCCTAAAATATTTATCATCTGGCCCTTCACAGAAAAAGTTTGCTAACCCTTGCTCTAAACCTTCTCCCTTTCATACTGACCTGGAAGAACTCCAGCTCTCCATCTGTTCTTCACCTGCCCCTGAGCAGCAAAATGGGCTGAACAAAAACCCACACCAAGGCTTAATTTTCTCAATTAAATTTAAATTTTAAATTTATGGCTGGGATTTTTAAGTAAGCCTTCAACATTGCCCAATAATCCTACTTTATTTCCCTAGTTACTTTTCCCACTTTCTGAGATTATTATTTCATACTGCTTTCCTTATACCTCCAATTACCCCTTTCTTCTTCTTACTCTTACAAGATGGCTTTACTTATTATTTCAAATAAAATAATAACTATTAGGGAAAAGACTACCTTGTCTACGCACCACCACTCTCTCTTCTCCCAAGTCATGCTCCATTCCCATACTTACTTTGTTTTTCCTTTAGAGCATTTATCACTGAGGTCATGGTATTCCATATTTATTTTCCATTGTCTGGATCCTCCAGTAGACTGTAAACCAAGTATGGCAGTGATTTTGTCTAATTCACCATCGTATCCTGGGCCCTGGAACAGCATCTAATACATGCTGTGTGCTTTCAAGAATCATTTTTTAAATGAATAAATAAAGATGTTTCATCCAAATTCTTCTAAACAACTGGAGAAGAATGAGCTTCTGCAAACTCAAAATAACAATCAACAATGGAGTAAATGATTTCACTTTGTGAAAAAGCAAAATGTGGATTTTAACAATGACTTCATGTTCTATTACAGGATCTTTAATTCTCTATGTTTCATATTTATTTTGGCTCCTTTGATGAGGCCTTTATGATGGGACAAAGACCCCCTTCTTTATTACATATATAGCTACCAGGGAAGTTGACCAGGGCTTAATTTTGGAAGGAAAAAATGAAGGGGATTGAAGATTAAGTACCTACCTCTCCCACCCCCAACCTCACCCCCACACAACTTGGGGGAATGACTATCATTTTGGAAATTTTGGCTACCCTGGGAGAAACTTACTAAACATCTGCAAATTCCCATCAAGTTTTAAATCACAGAATTTGATATTTTTTTCATATAAGACCACCATAGCCATATCTCTTCCTGTAAAAATTGAAATTCTAAATATTCTTCATCTTCTATTTCTGATAGACATATGCAACTACATTTAGGCAAGAAAAAATAAACCCATAGTTTCTATAATTATATAATGAGTAGGACTTTAATAAATACTCATGGAGCTATAGTAAAGAAAAAATGACATTAAGACAAGGAAAAAAATTAAACCATCTGGAAAAAAAAAGCACAAACTAATTAGGCACACTCAAGCATTTACCCTAAAAATACATTTGAATTATCCACATATGCATTTGATCGTATTATATTCCTATACCATAGGATACCTTGTTTTCTTACATAGATATTTTTCCCTGATCCTAATTCTGCTATACAAGGAATCTTACTGCTTCTATATTATCAATGTCATTGGGAAAGCTGGCATAACGCCAGCAGGAAATGAGCTACAGTTCTGAAGTTATCCCAACAGGAAAGAAGATATGTTTATAATTTCCCAGTAGGAAATCAGATACATTTCTCTGCTTAGCTTGTCAAGACGATAGTATGTCTTTTTCCTGACTATTAACCAATATCAAAATAATGATAACTTAGAGTTAAATAAATAGGAATACACTACTGATGTTAGTCAAAATATATGCCAATCTCACCTCTGGTAGTTGCATGGAATTCAAGTTCAATACTAAAACTATTTATAATTTTCTTTCCTTGTTGTTTAAATCAATGGGAGAAAAAAAATCAGGGTACAGCTTTTATCCTTTCATTTGAAGAAATATCTTTGTCCAGTTTTTTCCCAGTCTGTCCTCCTCCAGCTGACCCTACATTTTCAGCTAGAAGGTTAAATATGAAATAGATGATGTACTGCTTCAATTTACCTGAAAGTGTTAGCATAAATCTATTTAGGAATAAACAATTCCTTAAATCAAATCTCCAGGCTTAGAAACCTCCTTTTTAATCTGCCAGTGTAGCGTCAGATTAATTTTCCTCCAAGGTACATTCTGTTGCTTTCGAACTTGAAAAAAAAAAAATACTCTAGTTGACTACTGCTTCAGCACTATTTTCCCCTTAGCAACATAAAATAGACTTTACAAAAGAAGGAGGCTGATTTACTGGCAGCAGGTTTCTCTTAGTGGGGGGTATTGCCAAGTGCCGCCATATGCACTATATTCAGATACACTTTCCAGGCAGATTTACCAAAGCAATATGTAAAGCAGTGATACTCCTGGGAGAGCCTGATTGGGCTCCCATGATGACATGTCCTGAGGTTTTCAGCTGAAAACTGAAAATGCTCTTTATCCCTGGTGGGTGGCCTATGGTTTGTGGTAAAGATGAGGCTGAAATGAAAAAATGTGGGAGGAAAAATTTAGCTTAGAAACATGCATGACATATTGGCCTTATTCAGGGCACACAGAGAAAGGGTTGACAAACTCTGTGACCCTGGATCCCATAGGGAATGGGGAAAGGTCCAGAGAGAGAAATAAATCTTTATACAAGTGATCAATTTGTATATGTCTGGCTATCATCTATTTATTTATAAATAAATATCGATTTATCTATCTATCCATCTATCTAATTACAGAGATAATATACAAATAAGATTCATTAATTACAGAAATGTTTTTGGAGAATACACTATCTGGAAAGAAACTTCTCCACTCAGGGCTTGCACACCTTAAACATAGCCATGCTATTAATTAGGCAATGACTTTCTTGCTCAAAGTATAGCCAAACACTTTTTAGCTTGAATACTGAAACTGTTTTTTGAAAAAAAAAAAGACAAATATTCAGATGTTCCCCATTTCCAAATCTTTCTGCTTTTATTATGTCCTTGTAGAAGACTCCTACTGAATCCACTAACTTTCCACCTCTGAGTAAGTCTTATTAAAGATAAGAAAACTTCAAACTTGCCCGGTCCACCATGACTGCTTAAGCCATTAGTTGTAGCTAGGGCTTAAATTAAATGGTATAGGAAGATCTTCTAGAACCCCATGCGTGGATGTCTTCGTATGAATGGCAAGAAGAATTTGAAGTGTCACACAGTCAACAAGATTTTTGGAAAGAATCATTAGAATCATATCTACTTATGTATTCCATAAATCTCACCAACTACAAATAATGACTATATTTAATGTATTATATTAAATTGTATATTTTTCTTAATATGAGGGCATACATAGACGAAGTCACTTTTCTTCTTGATATTTTGAGTATTGATCTATTAAACCTATTTTATGGTTTATTGGCTAAGGTACACCTCTTTTAAATGCAAGTCTTCTATGAGTCTTATTATAGGAAGAAGGAAGAGAAAATTCATCAATCCTTTTCAGTTGTGCTAGATTATCAAATCTGATGAAGGTGTTGCAATGAAATCAACAACAATCTACAAGAGGGGAAATTAAAAGCAAGCTATTAGAACACATACTAGCTAATAAGCAATTCCTCGGGCTTCTATGCCAGGGAAAGTGGAATGTCTTGGTTTTCCTCTCTGGGGGGAAATGGTACTGGGGATACTGCTGTTTAAATCTGGTCCACATGCATTGGTTAGAAATACGTTCATTTAGCTTTGGCACATGAATACACAATGGCAGAACTACTATGGTTAGAAACAGATTAGTCTTGGTTTTATAAGTAAGCCTTCTCTGCTGACATGGTTTTATCAAGAAAAAGAATCATCAGAGTGATAAGGTAGTAAATACAAGTGTAAAAATAATATACAAAATTGTTAAAAGAGTCAAATAGGGCAGGCCATAATGACTCAGCAGGCAGAGTTCTCACCTGCCATGCCAGAGACCCGAGTTTGCTTCCTGGTGCCTGCCCATGTAAAAAAAAAAGAGCCAAGTCTGTCTATGAATATACAATTAATTTAGGAAGAAGCCAGTTCCCAGAGAACTGTGATTTTATTGCCTATATTCCAAGAATACAGAATAAAATCTGTATTTCCTAACGTAAAGCAGTGTCCTAGAGAAATTGTAAGATTTTTTTTGTCTTTGAATGTATGATTACTAAACTGAAATTTGTCCCAGAGAAATATTGTCCTAAAATATCCTTTCAGTTAAAGTAAATGATAAGGCGGTTCCTAAATAGCTAATTTTGCAATGAAAGCTAGGGTGGTACTGTCACCCTCAGAGAATTTACTTCTAAATAGGACTCCTACAGAAGCATTTAACAACCTGCCCTACTCTTACTTGTAACAAATCATATTGTTCTAGTTTACTAGCTGCCTGAATGCAACACACCAGATACGGCTTGGTTTTTAATAAAAGGGGATTTATTTCGTTAGTTCTTCAGAGGAAAAGCAGCTAACTTTCACCTGAGGTTCTTTCTTACGTGGGAAGGCACAGGGTGATCTCTGCTGGCCTTCTCTCCAGGACTCTGGGTTCCAAAAACTTTCCCCCCCGGGGTGATTTCTTTCTGCATCTCCAAAGGCCTGGGCTGAGCTGTGAGCGCTGAGATGAGGAATGCTGAGCTGCTTGGGCTGTGCTACAAGCTCTCTCATTTAAGCACCAGCCAATTAACTCAAACATCATTCATTGCAGCAGGAATGCCTTCTAGCCGACTGCAGATGTAATCAGGAACAGATGAGGTTCACATGCCATCGGCTCATGTCCACAGCAATAGAACTGGGCATCTTTACCTGGCCAAGTTGACAACTGAATCTAACTACCACACATATGAAGACTGGTTTGTATTCTAGTAAATATTTAGTGCAATCCCCTTAATTAATTCTTATCATAAAATATACAGATGAAATGACTGATGCTATCTCTCTAAATAAATATTTAACAACCAGCTCTTGGAGTTTGGGGGGGAGGAGGGGTTGTTGTCCTTCTTTAAAGTGTTTATCAATATCCATGATGTCATCATACCCACTATGGCCAATTTCAAGCTACCAACATGACATCATTGAAAGCAGAGTTTGGAAAAGATGTGTGGTCATTCATCACCATTTAGTATCTTCACTATACAGTTATGATAAATGACCTCCAGAGCACAGCTTATAGTAAACTGTAATACAACAATTAGAAAGCCTTGAGTTTTAAGTTTTTGTTACCTTTTTACATAATTTAATGATGTACTATTATATTGTATTAAAATGTATTCATGTATAATGTAATATGTAATTTTAATAATAGCTTTATATAACAATTCTCAAAGCTTGAGAATATCCTGAAACTTTAAAAGGAATTAAGTATAGCATATTGCCAGCTCAGACACAATGTAGTAAGACTATAGAGCTGAATAGCACATTCCTTGAGGAGACACAAGATTTCATTTTTAAAGGACTAATGAATTTAAAAGGTCTTTAAATTGCTTCCATTGGTGGGTTTAGATTAGTGCTTTCTAGCCATCCTGCCTCATTCAGCAACCCCTTCACAGTTTTTACATGCCTTCTAATGCACATCTTCAGTGAACGGGATCTGATGAGGAAATAAATGGCACCTGGTTACAACCACTTCATTACAGATCCCAAATACTGGAATTTCACAGCTCCTCCTTTATACTTCGCACCTTTTATGAAAAGCATGTGCGGTCGCTCTGCTTTTCCATCTGGCCCCTCCCACCATACCACAGTGCTGCTGCAGCTGCTCAGATCCTCCATCATCAGGTAACAAAAAGAGACTTAAAGAGGCAATGGAAATTGCTAACTTCTCCCTTCTCCTCCTCTTCCTTTTTACCGTGAGCAAAATGCTAAATATAAAATAGCTTTCTAATTATTCCATAGGGTATTTTGTGTGTTTTTTTGACATGGGCAGACTGCAGGAATCAAATCTGGGTCTCTGGTGTGGCAGGTAAGAATTCTGCCACTGAGCCACCATTGCACCACCCTCATAGGATGTTTAACTCTAGATGCCCCAAAGACTCTTACCCATCTTTGGACAGCTTCCCAGGATGTAATCCTACACAACATCTCCCAAGCCACAACGTAACGCAGTGTTCCACTGGGTGGGCACAGCCATTCATCCTCTGCTCCTCTCTTTCCACATCATCCCTTAACAATGTTATAGTGTCTTGCAAAGACAACTATCAATATGATGAGGATTATAATTTAGGGTCATCTTCCATCCTGGTTTGTCTGAGACCTACGCTTTGTTGTCCAAGTGTAGCTATTAAAGATACCCTTGTTCTCTCTCAGAGGAGCCCTGGTTTGGATAAATTACATGGTTACCCTCATTCAGCCACCGCTTCCAACCCAACCATGATTTCTTGCTCCAACTCCTCGTTCCTCTTAGAGATCTTGTGTGTTCTCCAAATAGTACTTCCCCATCTTAGCTCAGATTTTTTCCCTAAAAGCCTTTACTTGTGGTATAGCTGTTTGTGTTAATGGCATCTCCAATTTATCAATCAAATTATTGAGGTCTGTTTAAATTAAACTTTACTTTCTCTCCATATAAAATGATTTGTCAACTTCTGCCAGCCTTCTGTAGATTTGTATTTAATACTCAGCCCAGCTGCTCCGTTCAAATTCGCACTGCCACTAACTTAGCTTAGGTTTACTCTCCTGTACTGCTGCAAACATTAAACAAAACATTAAACATCAAAACATTTTCTAACTGCCCACTCTATTCTGCTTCTCTAATTCACCCTACACAGTCTCACTAGACTGACTATTACCATAGAACAAAAGGACCATATCTGGAGTCCCTTTATATCTCCACTATGTTGGATACCTTTGGTCCATTGGAGGAACTCAACAAATATTTGTTGAATCAACATGTGTTAGAGTGATCTTCCTAAAGCAGTCCCTGTTTTTGCCCAAAGACCTATTTAAAAAGTATTATTGCAATATCTCCCTTTTATGACTACAAAGCAAAGTCTTTCAGTCTCTGCATCCAAGCCTTCTGTTCTTTTACACATGCTCTATTGTGCCTGGCCATTTTGGGGCACTTACCACCTGGTCCTGTCATACAGAAGTGTACTCCCTTCCCAGTATACCCACACTCTCCGACTTCATACTCATGGCCCTGCCATTACCTTGACGTGAACCACCTTCCAACTTCTTAACTTTCTCCACCCTGACTTCCCAGGGTTTGTTACATAAAAATTGAAATGAGTGACTATGGTGACAAGGTAAAATCCATTATGGTATTAATGAGATTGTGTATCTCAGTGTTTACTCTGAAAATTCACTGAAGACAAAATATCTGTTGTTTCCATGGGTAATTATCTGTGCCTTTTAACAAAATATACCAGTATTTTTACAAATGATACACTCCATCTTTCTAAAGTAAAACTAGATTTAAAAAATTATACCCAAGGCAGTGATTTATTACCTCATAATATCCCATTTTGCAATAGCTTTTAGTTTTAAGATTAATATAAAATACTCCAATGTATTTTTTGTATGCTTTATAGTTTCATCACTAAATTTATTTCTCTAGTAGCTTCAAAATAAATACCATTTATAAAGTCATCACTAAAACACAGAGCTAATATTCAAAGATGTGGCTCCTAATACTAGAAGATAAACTTCAAAATGCCCTTTGTACCCTTTTTTATTTTTTAAACAAACAGAATACTAGCAAATGTGTAATTGCTTTCCTGATGTACTGAGCTTTTATCTTTTTAGGAATCTTTAAGAAGAATTAAATCAATTATTTTAGTTTCATTTATAATTATTTAGTAGGCTTTGGGGGAATGATTTTATTCCCAAAGCTTTGTGTGTGTGTGATTTCCTTTATAAGAACAGGAATTTTAATACTTCCAGGAATAAGCATAAAACTGAACTTTGAAGGGGTCAATTGTAGTTCAGGATTTGGAAGATAAAATGCTTAAATGAGCCTTGAGCTTGGTGTAACACATGTGCTGTTTCTATCCTTTTTGAGATTATACCTCCGAGCAAATAGAAGCAGCTGTGTAAATGAAAAATTCAAATTAGATATGTTTAGAACAGCTGCTAGTAGCAAAGAATCCAGTCATAAATATAGCCTATTCCTTTTGTTGACTGAATGCAGACTAACAAACTATATACTAAAAACCTCACGAATATCAGAAGTTATGATATCTCTGGTTAAGGACAAAAACTTATTTGATCCAAATGTTACTCCCTAGCAGAGCTAAAATGCACCAGAAAACAAGCAAGGTTAGATTCAAAGATAGATAGATAGATAGATAGATAGATAGATAGATAGATAGACACATAGATGAGGAATGTGTTATGTCCAATTCTATAAATAGAAATTATCTTGAGAAATACAGTAAGCTACCAAAAATAAATTATATATGTATATTCATATTGCTCATATATACCAAAAAGTATATGCACAGTATATTGAAAGTTGATTAAAAATTGACCTGTGACATCTAGTAATTGTTAACTGGATAAATGACAAGTTTCATTCATTAATTCTGGCTTAACAGCCTGGTTCTAGCAAATAAAGACACAGGTAACTTAAGATCAGTACTGTAATTACAAAATGATGCCATTTTTTTTAAAGAAACACAGCATTTTTGAGAGATTAGTCTATATTCCTATCTTTGAGACAGTCTATGCACAACATCACTCCTTAAAGTAGACAACCTATCTTGATACAGGTGGGTTGAGGGGTGATGCCATTTATCAAAGTTGGATGAAGCGCAGCAACAGTCCATTTTTAGCTCGTACAAGTAGATGAACCTAATCCTTGACAGGCCCAGGTGGTTTTCTCCTCCACCGGAGTCCCTCAAGGCCATAGTTCTGGGCTGAGGAAGGGGCATGCATAGGTGTAAGATTGTGTGTAGGTAACTTACTTGTGCTCTCTGGACCTACTCTGGCAAGACCCCCCAAGAAATGTACCATTTCCCTAGCACAATGAATTTGCTTCTGTGCCTGGTGTCCCAACTTCTGATGGGCAGACTGGTCACCTTGTCACTTGACAGCCCATGGTACATTGCTCAATCTCTACTAGGGCCCAGTAGCAAATTGAGCTGCTGTTCAAACAACTCTCTGCTGAAGAAGATAGTACTTCACTTCAGGTCTAAGAACTTAGGCTTCAATTCCTTCATCGGGGACTGCCAGACATTCCACACAAGAGACCCTCTAGCACCAACAGACCTACTGGCCCACATAACCTGAGTAGCAGGGAAAAGACCTACAGCAGAGGTCTCTTTTGCTTTGGGCTCCACTTAAAATAGGCAGCCTGCCAAGTCATCTACTAAATGGGTTGAAGAGTCATCCCAAGTAGGGAATATATTGCCTACAAACCCAAGCGGTAGGGAGTACAAGACCCAATATTCTTGTCGTTTAGTATGATGTGGGTGAGCTGCCTTGCCTTAACACTTTAAAACCTAGCAGGTAGTCCACCTGCACTTGTTAGGCTTATCTCCTGCTTTCTGGCACCCTGTGCCTTTTGAGGGTACCCAGCGTACCAGCCACGTCCTGTTTGCCTGGTTTGATCAGCAGCACAACGTCATCAATGCAGGGAACCAGCACGACATTTTGCAGAAAGTCATTTTAAATGATTGCATAATATTTTATCATATTGTTAACTGGTATTCATTAAGTTATTCTGGATGTTTAGGTTATGGCTATTATCAGTAATGTGATAAACTTTTTGTATATATCTCTGCTTTCATCTCCATCTCCTTAAACCAAATTCTTAGACATGAAATTACTGAGCTTGAGTATAAAGGTGTTTAAGACTTTGGGTTCATGCTGACAAACTGTTCTCCAGAGATGGTATATCAATGTACATATTTCCGCCAAGATTGTTTAAATGGACTCAATCCCCACACTCTGGGCAGCACTATCCAGATATTGGCATCTTTTTTAACTTTTGCAAATGTGAATAGTCAAGTTTTCTCTTTATTTTTGTTATAAAATCTATTTATTTTATTGTTAATTGAAGGTGAATGTTATCTTGTGCTTATTGGATGAGCCTATTTTTCCTCTGAATTCCTAGAAGAGGAGCTAATAAGTTCTCCCACATTGTTCCATGTTTATAACAAATCTGTTTTATCCTAGCTTGGAGTCTTCTCCCACACAATTTAAGACTCTAATATCATGTTTTCATAAAAAAAAGAGAATTGTACCCTTTTATTCTGCAAAAATATTCAATATGCTCATTCAGTGACTAATCTGAAAACTGTTCTATTGTCCTAGCTCTATATGATGAGTTGATTTAACTTTACCCTCTCTTCTTTCTTATCCTTGTATGTCCCAACCTAACTGGTCCCCTGTGTCTTGAGGCCCTATGGAGTTCATGGTATGGCAATGTTGGGAATGAGAAAGTTGCAAACAGAAAGAAGAAAATTCCAACGATCTATATTTGGGGATCCAGACCTGAAAGGATTGCACAGCCCTAATGGCTAGCTAGGGAACTTCTAACCACTACTTTATTCTTCTCTTAACTCTCCCCAAGTTTTCACTCTTTCTCTTCAATTCTAGAAACGAAAATTTGAGCAAAAGAAACCAGTCACAAAAATGTACATATTCTATTTATATGAAGTTCCGTTTACATGAAGTTCAAGAATGGCAAAACTAATCTATAGTGACATGAGTAAAATAGTGGTTGCCTGTGGCAGGAGGGATATTGACTGGAAAGAGTATGGGGGAGACTTTTGGGATGTTGGAAATGTTCTTTATTGAGTTGGGTGGTCATTGCATGGTGTCTACATATATTGAATTTCATCAGTTAAGATTTGTGCACTTGACTGTGTGTGTGATATACTTTAACAAAATTTAATGTAAGACAATAGATAATAGCATGCTGTAGTACGAGTCTTCTGTTAAGTGACTACTAAAGAATTTTATGAGCCGTTATTCTTTTTCTGTCTGCGTATGTGTATGTTATGGTAACATTTGTATAACTGTATAATCTTGAATTTCTTTTGTATAACTTTCATTCTGGATTTATTATCTCCTCCCAGTTTGTGATGCTTTGGAGCTATGTACCCCAGAAAAATATACTCTTAAGCTTAATCTGTTCCTGTGGGTGTGAACTCTTATAAACAGAGTTTACCTGGGGTTAAGATGTGCACCAGTTGAATCAGAATATGTCTTAATCCTGTTACTGGATCCATATAAAGAGGGTCACCCAGAGAGGGAAAGTCACAGGGAGCAGCCAGCAGCTGGAAGTGAACAGAATCAAGAAGCCAGGAGACACCACCATGTGCATTGCCATGTGATAGAAAAGCCAAGGACCAAGAATTACTGGCATCCAGTCCCTGAAATCCCCAATCTTCTGGAAGAAAGATGACACTTTGATTTTGGACTTCTCCTAGTCTCAAAACCATCAACCAATAAAGTTCTGTTGTTTAAGCAAATCCATTGCATGATATTGGCTTTGGCAACCAGAAAACTAAAACACAGTTGAAATTCAATAGAGATAATTCCTAACTAGAGTGTTTAGGACAAATGCACTGGAGTCACAAAGATAAAAGCTTATATAATAAATTCTTTGAAGGTTTCTTTTCTCCCAGTAAAGCCAAATATTTTATAGTAAATCTCATACACATTTGCCTGTTTGATACTTTAATTTACCATGTGTAATTCCCAATATGGGCAAGCTGCAGAAATGTGCTTTAATACTAAGTATGCTAGATGTTAACATAATTAACAGACTCTGTAAGCTCATCAAACAATTTATGAAGTTAGCTGTTCCAAGAGAATAAGAAAGCAAGGTTGAGAATCTTCATATCTCTGTAATTACACTTATGTAATTTATGGTTTGAAGAACTTCACATTAGAAAAAAATATCCTTATCACCTACTACATATATAACTTCTTCCCCCACTTCCAAGTGAATGGTGTTACTGTTTTGTTTCTATCTTATTTTCTTGTCAAGCAAGAAAATATTGCATATTATTTCTTTTGTCAGGAAAGAAATTCTAGCCTATGTCAATACAGCTGACACACCACAAAAGTGACTCCATTGAAACATAAGAAATAGGTTAAAGAAACCATTTTGAAAATGAGCACTTCTACATATCACATGAAGCTCCAAAGATAATATTTCTGATTACAGTTCCCACACTTGGATGTAACTGTCATCTCAAAATATCAAATTGATGCTTTTTATGGAGCTATACACGACTATTACAGATTTTTCTTGGAATTGCTCCTATGAACATATTCTAATAGTCATTTGGGAAAACTTGATTTTTTTCCCATCCATTAGATATTTGAAAATTATCAATTTTAAAACACTTGCTGAGGGACCTCTTATGAAGCTTTTAAATATTTCAGGAATTAAGTAAGTCAGTGGGAAATCATTCCTAGATTACTTAACTACTTTGCTTGTCTAAGTATGCACCTTTACTCTCTAGCCCTTATTAAATCCCAAACCAATATATAAATTTAATGGAGTTCTAATCAGAATCCCTTAGGGGATTTTTGGGAACTGGAAAATAATTCCAAAATTCACCCAGAATAATACAGGTACAAGAGGTGAAGAATGTTTGGAAAAAAGTACAGGGTAGGAGTGGGGCTTGTCCTATCAGCTACTGAAGTATGAAATTATAATTACAAGCCCCCATTTATTGAACACTGTAATGACATCTATGAGCCTTATATATCTAATATAGTGCCATGCCTTGGGTAGACCAGTCCTCCACCTAGTTGTGTACCTCTAATGGAGGAGCAGCAATTTGTCCCCAGTGGAATTGACACTGGTATTCTGAATTTGAATTTCCACAGTTGGCCATTCAGCTTCTGCCAGTCCACTACTGTGGATTTGCTGAAAGTATTATTCTGTTATTGTATTTCAGACAATATCATTTTTGATGAAATAATTTACTCTATATCAACAGATGTAAGAAGATTGTTTATACGCATGTGATTTACTGACCTTAATATAGTTGATATATCACCCAGAAGCACCCTATTGATAGGATGACCAGATGTCTTGTTTTGCCTAAGCGGGAAACCCTGGTTTTTGCCTATTGTTCTAAAGTAATTATTAAAATTATTTCACTTTTGCTCTCAAAACATTCTACTTTGGAAGATAAATTATATTGTTGTGTTACTTATTGATGTTTGAGTCACAGATTTAACTGTGCAATCACTTTTTCAAGTTCGTGGTACTCCTCTGTAGCAATCAGTATTAACTGTGAACCTATATACAATATATGGTGCCACTCTTCCCATAAATGGAACACAGTGATCAAGGAACCAATGAATGTAAGGGAAGGCGGCATCTCTCACTATTATACATAATGACTTGCAAAACGTTTTCCTTCCTATGTTGAAGACCTCACTCCAACACTTAGTGGCTTCAAGCAGTAATAATCATTCATTATCATAATTTCTTTGGTCAGAATTTGGGTGTGTCTTGAGTGAATTGTTCTGGCTCAGAATTTCTCATGAGGTTACAGTCAGATGCTGGCAGAGATGGGCCATCTCCAAGTTTTCTTGATTTACGTGTCTGGTGCTGGGTTGAGATGACTAGAACAGCTGGGGTTCCTAAGGCATTTTTCTTTGTAGTCTCTTGATATAATCATTCCAGCATAGCAGCTTCAGGGTAGCTGAGTTTCTTACACACCAGCTCAGGGGTCCCAGAGCACATGGAAAGAAAGAGAGAGGGAGAGAAGCAGCATCACCTTATGACCTAGCTTCAAGGGTCATACAGCATTATGTCTGTCACGTTCTATTCATTGGGGCAATTATAAGGGTCTGCCCAGGTAAAGGGGAAGGAGCATAGGCCCGTCCATTTGGTGGGTGTATTAGTTAGGGTTCTCTGGAGAATAGAATCAACAGGGAACACTCGCAAATATAAAATTTATAAAAGTGTCTCATGTGACCGTGGGAACACAGAGTCCAAAATCCACAGGGCAGGCTGTGAAGCCGATGATTCTGATGGAGGGTCTGGATGAACTTCACAGGACAGGCTTGCCAGCCAAAGGAGGAAGAGAGGCCTGTCTCTTCTGAATCCTCCTTAAAACGCTTCCAGTGATTAGATTGAGTAACACTCATTGCAGAAGACACTCCCCTTTGGCTGACTACAAATGGAATCAGTTGTGGATGCAGCTGACATGATCATGATTTAATTCTATGAAATGTCCTCATTGCAACAGACTGGCCAGCACTTGCCCAACCAGACAAACAGGTACCACCACTTGGCCAAGTTGACACATGAACCTGACCATGACAGTCCACCCCTTGTCAACTTGGCAGTTATACACACTTTAAACCATACCTAAATTCTATATAAAAAACAATAAAACACACATTTTTTCTTTCACCTAACAGTATTCAACTATCCTGCATATAACTGGAAACACATTAAATCTCTACAGAATAGGGTGCAAATCCTTGGGTAATATTCATTCTTAAACTTGATATCTCACCATTTAAATCGTATAACATGAACAAAACAGCATTACAGTCCTCATTTCTGTAACTGATCATGTGGCTGAAGCTCATATTTATCACTACCTTCTTCCACTACCCATTCCATGTTCCCTTTACCCTCAGCAAGCACTTCAGCTGGCTGTGGTTCTTTGCCTGGTGGGGTGACCCAAACCTTCATTCCTGAAGTTTCAGAGCCATTAGTAGTCCTGCCTGGATTGGGTTGTTGCAGTTTTCCATTGATTTTAATCACAGAGCATGGTAGTACTAAAAAAATGCCCTAGGGGATCTCCTATATTCCAAGAAAACTCTTCTTTACCTCCATTATGTAGTTGCAGTCCTACTTCCCCCTGATAGTCAGGGTCAATCACTCCAGACAATAATGTAATCTCCTTCTTGGCTTATTGATCCAGTGGCATAAGTAGCCCAAAGTGACCAGACGGCAGTCTTAGATACCAGTTCAATGGAATCATTGTTGTTTCCCCTGGTGGAAGTACTTCCCATTTTGGAACTAAAACGTGTAGACCAGCAGAGCTCATTGTCACTAGGACAGGAAGCAAAAATTTTCCTAGTGGATCACTAGGGGTAATAGTGAGTGGCAACACTCCCATTTCCACCCCTTGGTTCCTGGACCCATGGATCTTGGCTATGGGAGAAACAGCACCATACAGCAGACGCTGATTCAGAGCATATGCAGCTTCCTGGAGAACATTACCCCAGTCATTCAAGGTATTGTCACCTAGTTGGCACCGTAATTGAGTTTTCAAAATGCCATTCCACCATTCTATCAATCCAGCTGCTTCTGGATGATGGGAAACATGGTACGACCAGAGAATTCCATGAGCATGTGCCCATTCCCGCACTTCATTTGCTGGGAAGTGTGTTTCTTGATCAAAAGCAATGCTATGTGGAATACCATGACGATGGATAAGGCATTCTGTAAGCCCACGGATGGTAGTTTTGGCAGAAGCATTGTGTGCAGGGGAATCAAGCCCATATCCAGAGTTCACGTCCATTCCAGTTAGAACAAATCACTGCCCCTTCCATGAAGGGAGTGGTCCAAAGTAATCAACCTGCCACCATGTAGCTGGTTGGCCACCTCGGGGAATGGTGCCATAACAGGGGCTGAGTGTAGGTCTCTGCTGCTGACAGATTGGGCACTCAGCAGTGACTGTAGCCAAGTCAGCCTTGGTGAGTGGAAGTCCATGTTGCTGAGCCCATGCATAACCTCCATCCTTACCATCATGACCACTTTGTTCATGAGCCCATTGGGCAATAACAGGAGTTACTGGGCAAAAAGGCTGACTGGTATCCACAGAACCGGTCATCTTATCCACTTGATTACTAAAACCTTCCTCTGCTGAAGTCACCTTCTGGTGTGCATTCACATGGGATACAAATATCTTCATGTTTTTAGCCCACTCAGAAAGGTCTATCCACATACTTCTTCCCCAGACCTCTTTGTCACCAATTTTCCGATTATGCTCTTTCCAAGTCCCTGACCATCCAGCCAAACCATTAGCAACAGCCCATGAGTCAGGATACAAAAGCACCTCTGGTCAGTTTTCCTTCCAAGCGAAATGAACAACCAGGTGCACTGCTCGAAGTTCTGCCCACTGGGAGGATTTCCCCTCACCACTGTCCTTCAAGGATACTGTCCACTTTCGGTTGGTACCTGCATATCGTGCTGAACCATCTGTAAACCAGACCTGAGTTTTCTCTTCCTCAGTCAATTCACTGTAAGAAACTCCCCAAGAGGCCATAGCTCTGGTCTGGGAAAGAGAAGGTAATGTGACAGGAGTGGAGACCATGGGCATTTGGGCCACTTCCTCATGTAACTTACTTGTGCTTTCAGGACCTGCTCTGGCCCTATCTCGTATATACCATTTTCATTTTACAATAGGATGCTGCTGTGCACACCCAACTTTATGGCTTGGTGGGTCAGACAACACCCAACTCATGATAGGCAACTCAGATCTCATGGTAACTTGGTGGCCCATGGTTAAGCATTCAGTCTTTACTAAGGCCCAGTAGCAAGCCAAAAGCTGATTCTTAAAAGGAAAGTAGTTATCTGCAGCAGATGGTAATGCTTTGCTCCAAAATCCTAAGGGTCAGCATTGTGATTCTCCTATAGGGGCCTGCCAAAGGCTCCAGACAGCATCTCTATTTGCCACTGACACTTCCAGCACCATTGGATCTGCTGGATCATATGACCCAAGTGGCAGAGCAGCTTGTACAGCAGCCTGGACCTGTCGCAGAGCCTCCTTTTGTTCAGGTCCCCACTTAAAATTAGCAGCTTTTCTGGTCACTCGATAAATGGGATGGAGTAGTACACCCAAATGAGGAATATGTTGTCACCAAAATCCAAAGATACCAACTAGGTGTTGTGCCTCCTTTTTGGTCATCAGAGGGGTCAGATGCAGCAACTTATCCTTCACCTTAGGAGGGATATCTCAATATGCCCCACATCACCAGACACTAGAAATTTCACTGAGGTGGAAGGCCCCTGTATTTTTGTTGGATTTATCTCCCATCCTCTGACACGCAAATGCCTTACCAGTAAGTCCAGAGTAGCTGCTACTTCTTGCTCACTAGGTCCAATCAACATGATATCATCAATATAATGGGCCAGTGTGATGTCCTGTGGAAGAGAGAAATGATCAAGTTCCCTGACATACGGCTAGAGAGTTGATATAGCCCTGAGGTAGGACAGTGAAGGTATATTGCTGACCTTGCCAGCTGAAAGCAAACTGTTTTTGGCAGTCCTTACTAATAGCTATTGAGAAAAAAGCATTTGCCAGATCAATAGCTGCATACCACATACGAGAGGATGTATTGATTTGCTCAAGCAATGATACCACATCTGGAACAGCAGCTGCAATTGGAATTACCACCTGGTTGAGCTTACAATAATCCTCTGTCATCCTCTAAGATCCATCTGTTTTCTGAACAGGCCAAATAGGAGAGTTGGATGGGGATGTGGTGGGAATCACCATCCCTACATCCTTCAAGTCCTTAAGAGTGGCAGTAATCTCTGCAATCCCTCCAGAAATCTGGCATTGTTTCTGATTTACTATTTTGCTCAGTAGGGACAGTTCTAGTGGCTTCCACTTGGCCTTTCCCACCATAATAGCCCTCACTGCAGGAGTTAGAGAGCCAATGTGGGGATTCTGCCAGTTGCTCAATATGTCTATACCAATTATACATTCTGGAATTGGGGAAATAACTACAGAATGGGTCTGCGGGTCCACTGGACCCACTGTGAGATGGACCTGAGCTAAAACTCCATTGATTACCTGGCCTTCATTAGCCCCCCACTCTGACTGGTGGACCAAAGTGATATTTTGGGTCCCCTGGAATTAATGTCACTTCCGAACTAGTGTCCCTGATTTCTGTCTATACGAACTAGAAAACTCATGCAATTCTTTTGGAGTGTAACATACCTCCTCATGTGTGATACTGTGTACCTCACCTTTAGGGGCCTGTTGGGACTTTAGTCTAGTTGTAGGTCTGGAAGAAATGAGGTGGTGGGGATGGGTCATGAAAAGGATTAGAAATATCTTACAAGCCATTTGCTTCAGGGCCTTCATTTGCAGTTTCATCTGGTGAAACAGGATTAATAACTCTAGGGCTAATCCCTTCAGGAGGAGTTTGGGTGGCCAACTCCTCAAGGCAGGCTGGAGGTGGGGTGGTTATGTCCTCAGGGCAAACTATTACAGGGTTATCTAGAGAAAACTCAGCATGACCTAGGGTTTCAACCTCACCCCCGACATCATTATCAATCCATAATCACCATCCCATTTTTCAGGGTTCCACTCCTTTACAATCAATGCCCTCACTTTAATGGGAGACACCATGCAAGAGTGAGATGTCTGCTTATGTTGTAAAGTTGCTACTCTAACAATAAGATTTTGAGTCTGATTTTCAGAGATCTCAAGTCTACGGCTACAGGAAATAAGATTTTTCTTCAGGATACTCATAGAAATGTCTACGTCTGTCACATGTAGGAAATAAGATTTTCCTTCAGGATACTCATAGAAATGTCTACATCTGTCAGACGGCATTTAAGCTTCTTGTTTGATGCCTTAAGCACATCCCTTTCACTTCCTAATGTAGCCAGTGTATCTAACAACAACCAGCCAACATCTCTATACCTCTTATTTCCACAAAACTCTGTAAAGTTATCAAAAAAATTATCCCCCTGAGCCTGGCTTCATACAAGCAAAGCATTAGGAGAATCAAATGGTGATATTTTGCCTATTTCTTTTGCCACCTCACTGCATGGATTGGGAATGTCATTCTGATTATGGGAATCAGAGTCCTTAGTGCTTTTGACTCCAGCCAGAGTAGAAAACCATTCATAAAAACCCATTTTTAAAAATCTGTTTCTTAAGAACTACTCCTGGTACCAAGATGTATTAGTTAGGGTTCTCTAGAGAAACAGAATCAACAGGGAACACTCACAAATACAAATTTTATAAAAGTGTCTCACATGACTGCAGGAATACAGAGTCCAAAATTGGCGTGGCAGGCTGTGAAGCCGATGATTCCAATGGAGGGTTTGGACGAACTCCACAGGAGAGGCTCCCCAACCAAAGCAGGAAGAGAGCCTATCTCTTCTTCAATTCCCTGAGTCCCTGCTCATATTTTTCCATTCTTTTCCCTATAGTTTCTGTTTCTTTTTGGATTTCAGATGTTCCATCCTCCAGTTCACTAATCCTAACCTCTGTCTCTTGAAATCTACCATTGTAGGTTTCCATTGTTCTTTTCATCTCTTCTACTGTATCTTTCATCCCCATAAGTTCCATGATTTGTTTTT